>VZSE01005588.1:0-16810 GCA_013398275.1 Promerops cafer
CGAGGGACGCGGGCGGGGGTGCTCGCTCCAATAAACGCTGCCGCTGAGAACCGCGTTCCAGCCTCTCATTGACAGGGGAGCCCAGACCGCGGCAGAACGCACCGGACCGGACCGGACCGGACCGCTTGGGCTTCTGGTGCCGCCCCGGAGGGCTTTGCTAGGCAGAGCCCGCGATCCCAGCGCGGATTCGCCCCCTCCCCGTTGGTCCAACAGAGATGCTTTTGGGCTGCTTTCTGCAGCCTGCGGCTCGGCTGTGGAGAGCGGTTTCTGTGGCTGCGACGACAAGGGGGAGATGTGAGGCTGCTCTGCGGTCTGGGGCTGCAGGTGGTCCCACAGCTCAAAGCTCTGCTAGAAAGACCCCCAGGAGTGGTCGGTGAGGCTTTCTTTCATGAGGGAGAATGGTCAAAGTGAGTGAACAGAGTGAGGAGAGCAGAAAGGGGAATGATGAAGGGAGTGAGGGATGGCTGGGACCACGAGAATTTGACCTCAAGAGCGGTAATGCAGGGCGAGCAGCAGACAGCAGCCGTCCGCTGGAGTCTGCCCGTCAGCACACGAGGGAAAGGGGAACAGGTTCTGAAACTGAAAAGAGCAAGTTTGAACAGAAGAAAAGAAGTAATTCAGCACGTGCGGATCCAGCCGCGGAACTCACAGCTGGAGGATGCTGCTGGAACAGAGACCCCGGTGAGCGCTGGGGGTGAGAGGGTCAGAAGTCCTGCAGAACATGGACATGGTCTTGAGAAGGTTGACATACGCCTAGAGGGTCGCTGGGCTGCTGCCGCCGGAGGGGAGCATGTGGAAAGCAGATTATTCCCTGTCTGCTGAGGATCCTGCTCCTTTCCCGCGGCACACGAAGGGTGCTCTCCTGCGCGGGGCTCTGGCTCCTGGTGGAATCTCCTGCCCCGGGACCTCCCTCATGCCCCTTCATCTGCTGATGTGGCGTCTCCGTGAGTTCCGGGGGCTGCTTGTACCCCCACACAGCTCAGAGCAGAAAAACGCGGTGGAAAATCCAGCAGTGCCAGGCTCTCGGAACGAAGGGAGAGCAGCGCTGCCACTCGCTGCCGTGTGACCGTGCCCGGAGCCCCGCGCTGCCCCAGGCTCCGGCGGGTCACAGGGGCTGCGAGAGATGCCTCGGTATAAAAATACTCCGTGGAGCAGTTTAGCCTTTGCAAAGGGAGGCGTGGGGAGAGGGGGAGGCAGCGGTGGCGGGGCAGGGCTCGAGACCTCCAGGATGCCGGGAGCAGGCAGGCAGCAGTGGGAAGGAGCGGGCTAGCGTGGCACGGACAGGGGCTGCGGGTGTCCGTGAGCCAGATCCCTGCGCACCCTCGGCGGCGGCGGCGGCAGCACCAGGATCGGTTTCACCCGCGCCGGGAGAAAGCGCTTCGGGGCCAGATGGAGTTTCGGAGAGAAAGTGGGGCTTCCCCTGGGCGGCACGGGCCGGGCAGCGGGTGTTTCCTGCTTCCAAATCCACCCTGAGCTCACTCCAGCAGCAGCTTTCCCAAGGGATGCTCTGGCAGGAACCGCGACCCGAACGGGGCGGCTCATCTCCATCGGTGCCAGCCTCAAGCACAGACCGAGTGCTTTCGTGTCGGGTCCGGGGGGATTCACCGGGAAGGCCCCGGGCCCGGGCCCGGGCGGCCCTGGGGCACGCAGAGGACCCGCAACAGGCCGGCACTGGGACCGCACCGGGCTGCCCCCNCCCCGGCGGCCATGCGCAGCCCAGGGACGCCGCGGGGTAAGTGCCGCCGCGGGGGACACGCGTGTCCGCGGAGCCGCCCGGAGGCAGCGCTCGCTCTCGAGAGACCCCGCGGGCCGGGCTGGGGGCCCTCGCTGTCCCGTCCCCATCCTCCCCCCGGCCCCTTCCCCCGGGTCCCCGGGCTTCCCGGGCTGCGGCGTCGGAGCGGCTGGAGGCGTCCGTGCCCCACGGCTCCGGGAGCCGCTGGGGAGGCGGCCCCAGAGCTGGTCCCCCTGTCCCTGGCGGAGACTCCGGTTCCTGTAGCTGGATCAGCCGTGCCGGGGCTGGAGTCGAGCCCTCGCGGTGCGAGCGGCTTCTGCTCGACGGTTCCTGCAGCGAAGTGTCGGGGCAGGGGAGCGGGAGGCAGCGAGGGGGGCTCTGCCAGGAGCGGAGGGGTCGCCGTGGCAGCGCCGGAACTGCTGCAGGCACCATCCTCGCCCAACGTCTGAGGGGCTGGAGGCAAGCGTGTGGCGGGGACCAGGGGTTTCAGCTATTCCGTGCGTTCTCCGACTCTTTGTGGCAGATGAAGAGCTGTATCCAGCCTCCTCCCGACAGCCTGATAGGTTCTTTAGGGCAAATACCTGGAATTAGACCCCGTCTGTCTCGTGGGTCGGGACAGACGGCGCAGCGTGGGCTCTGGGAGCTCCTCTGCAAGCGCAGGTGGGAGGAACTGGGGCTGCAGCCGCTCGGGGCACTGGGCATCGCAGGTCCCAGTCCCCCGGGGATGGAGGGCCATCCTGCGGCCCAGGCGGCACCAGGACAGCTCGGGCGGACACGTGTGAGAGAGGAGGAGGATGCTGCGGCTGCCCACAGGTGCGGTGGGTGCTGTGGAGGGAGGTGCCGAGGAAATGCGTCCCGGCAGCACAGCTGTGATGCTCCAGATGCCGGGTCCCACACGGCCTCGGGCTGTTGTGCTGCAGTGCTCCGGGCTTGCTCCCGTGGCTGTCGCTCTGCCGGGACAGAGCAGGGCACAGGCAGCTGTGACGGTGCAGTGGCATCCTGGGGTGCTTCCTGGAAAGTCTGGCTGTGTGGCTGCACACGAGGCCTCTGAGCCACCCGTGGCTGCAGAGGGGACTCGGGTGCTGCACCTCCTGCCTCTCCCTGGCGAGCACTTCCCTCTAGCTCAGGCAGGCAAGGGGGTGGTTTTGCTGTAAATCTTCTTCTGTAGCCCAATTGCTTGCCATGTCATTCACTGGGTCAGGAAAGGGGTGTCTTTTTTGGTGGGATATTGTGACTGAAAAAGCTGGCAAGTCAGTTGCTTCAGAGGTAGGAAAGAGTCCTGGGAGTCTCTGATACACTTCACTGGAAAATTGGACATTTTCTGTCCCTCCTGGATTTCCTGAGCAGAGTGCCCCACGTTAGCACAGCTGGAGATGCTACTTTTATAATTTTCTTATGGAAAAATGCAGTTCTTGGAGGCTCCAAAGAGAGACCACTTGTGTCCTGTGGGCAGTGGAATGTGAGGGGACAGGAACCCAGCTGACTTGGTGCAGAGCGTGGGGCCCTCCTCTGCCCAGAGGTTTGGGCATCTCCAGGTGCAGCCTGAGGTCAGTGTGCACAGAAGGGCTGGGCTGGTTTCTGGTCTCCCAGATGAGCCTGTGGTAGTGAAGGATGGTGGTGGTGGGACACGGAGACTCCCAAGAGGTGTCCCGTGGGGCTGGGGGCTCGTCTCTGTGCTGCCTGGGGCACATTCTGCTTCTTCCTCATGCGTGTCCGAAGCAGAAATCTCTAGACCTTTGTTGTCAGCAGAAGGAAGGGTTTATGAGGCTTGGTCTGAACGTGCTGCTGTGGTTGAAGGTACCTAGGGATTGCCTTTCCATGTGCTTCCCCACCACAAAAATAACCCCACAAAAAAGCAGTGAGACTTGAAGTGCCCACAGAAACCCTTGTGCCAGGGCACTGTTGCTGGTCTAAAACAACCTCTCCCCCTGCAGCAGCATGGTCCCCATGAGCCAAGCCCCGACACCCATCTCTGAAATGCTGGTGATAGACTGAGGTCCTGACAGCAGGTTGGCTCATTTTCTGCCTCCTCTACCTTTGCAGCTGCACCCCAGCTCTTGCACAACCCTCACCTCCCCGGGCCCCTCTCCACTGCCGCTCAAAAATAGTATTTCCTCCTTTTCTGCACGAGTTCTTTTATTTGTGTAGCTCTGCTTCTGGCACCTGCGTGATCACCACTCTCCTGCCAGACGAACCACACTGGGCTCGCTCACATCCTTTGGGTAACGGCTGCTCTCATCCCTGCCCTCCTCGCGGAGCCGTGGGCAGAGGGCTCTGCCCGCCCGCGCCTCTCGGCGCTGCTCCTGCTCCCACGCAGGGCTGGAGGTGATGTCGCTGCTCCCCCTGCAGCCAAGGGGCCTTGCAGGACACCTCCAGGGTGGGGGGCAGTGCTGGGGAGGGTGCATGCCCGTGGCAGGCCTGGGGACACAGCGTGGCCCTGCTGTGATGGGTCATTGTTTTCCCTGCTGACTCGACATCCAGGCTGCGCAGATTTTCTGCTGGAGCTGCAGATTGCTCCCCGTTTCCTGGGAGTGTGCTCAGGCTCTCTCCAGCTCGCCGCTTTGGGATTATTTTTCGCCACAGTTCTCAGGGATCTGGTGTCTCATGTCAGATCCTTTGTGGCTGCTTTGCCCGCTCTCAGGGGGTTCGGTGGCTCCCGGGTTGGGGAGTGATGGGTTGGGAAGTTGTCCCTTCCATGTCCCTCTGGAGAGCTCGCAGTGACTGCGCTGGCGTCCTGGGGCACCTGGCTGGGATGGGCTGGGTGGCCGTGGATGGGGGGCAGCTCCCCGGGCAGCAGAGCCCCCACCTCTCCCTGCCTGCCCCCTCCACAGGGTGATGCCAGAAGGAGCCCGGCATGCCGTACCTGGATCGACAGAACCGTATCTGCGGCTTCCTGGACATCGAAGAAAATGAGACCTGTGGCAAGTTTCTGCGGAGGTATTTCATCCTGGACACCCAGGCCAACCACCTCCTGTGGTACATGGACAATCCTCAGGTGGGCACGTGTGCCGGGCGTGTCCCTAAAGCTGTCAGTGAGTCTGCAGGCACATCCCAGCCTCCCTGGAGCAGGCATCTCCCCCGGGCCTCCCCAGGTCCTGCCTGCTGTGCCAGTGTCCCGTGGCTGAGCGTGGCCACGACCAGGCTCCAGCCCTTCCGTGGCCTCCGTGGTTTCCAGGACTGTCCCAAGGAGCACAGCAGGGCTGGTGCCACTGCTGAGGGGTCTGAGCTGAGCCAGGTGCAGGAGAGGGAAGTGGCTGAGGATGGCACAAACGACAGGCGGGATTGCCCCCGCCACCTTCTCCCTGTCATTTACCTCCCACTGCTCATCCTGTGTGTTGCAGAACCTGGCCATCGGAGCAGGTGCTGTGGGATCTCTGCAGCTGACCTATATCTCCAAGGTAATGCTGGGGTGGGGCAGAGGGAAGGCGAGCGCTCCCTGTTTTCCCCTTATCCTTGTGGCATTCCCGGCAGAGGCGACGGCTTGCCCTGGAAGCACCCAGGGCCAGGCCCTGGTCCTGCCTGAGCTCGTGACCGTCTCCCTGGGATGAAGCCTGAGCGGGGCTGTGGGAAGCAGGGAGGGACCCCATGGCTCAAGGATCCCAGTGCTGGGACCTTGTTCATCCTCACCCGCGGAGCGGCGCAGGACGGGGCGCCAGGCTGGGTCACAGGGGCGCCAGGCTGGGTCACAGGGGCGCCAGGCTGGGTCGCAGGGGCGCCAGGCTGGGTCGCAGGGGCGCCAGGCTGGGTCACAGGGGTGCCAGGCTGGGTCGCAGGGGTGCCAGGCTGGGTCACAGGGGCGCCAGGCTGGGTCACAGGGGCGCCAGGCTGGGTCACAGGGGCGCCAGGCTGGGTCGCAGGGGCGCCAGGCTGGGTCACAGCGGCGCCAGGCTGGGTCGCAGCGGTGCCAGGCTGGGTTGCAGGGGTGCCAGGCTGGGTTGCAGGGGTGTGAGGCTGGGTCACAGGAGTGCCAGGCTGGGTCGCAGGGGTGCAGGCTGGGTTGCAGGGGTGTGAGGCTGGGTTGCAGGAGGAAGAGGAACTGCTCTCTGTGAGGAAGCACACGGGGTGGCCAGGACTGAGTGGGGACAGGAGCGCGGTACCGGCGTGAGCTGGGCACAGAGCTGGCAATCGGCTGAGCAGTGGTTCAGGAGCTCTCCCCTGTGCTCAGAGGGCAGTGCCCTGGGGATGAGACCTTCTGGAAACTCACTTGTGTGTCTTAAGGGTGTTATCCAGTCTCCATGGGAAGGCAGGGACAGTGCAATAAGCATCAACTGTGGCAGGGCCAGTGACTGAGACAGAGGAGCTGAGGCTGCGTGTGGAGAGTGGAGCTGCCACCATCCTCCTCCTCCTCCTCCTGCAAGTGGCCCCTCAGCTGCTGGGGGGAGTGGGGGGCTTGTGGCTGCCACGCCAGGCGCAGCTCAGCTTTATCCTGGAGCTGGATATAGCATTGGACAGATCTTTCTGTTCCTGCTGAATCATGATTTATAAATTAAGCGCAGATGAAGCAATGCTGGGAGGCTGAGCCTTCCCCATTTTGGAAAGAGGCTCACAAATTATATAGGTTTTAGTTTAAATGAAAATTGCTGCAGGACAGCATTTGGTCACAAACTGCGGGGTTGGGTTCTGTCGGTGGCTGGAACTAACAACAGTAAATATACCAGAAAAATGGAGGTTTGCTTGAGAAAACATATTTAAAGCATTATGGACTGGCTTTGAAGGAGGAGGACTGTCAGAATAAATACTCCATGAGTGCTGTTTGTGGAGCCTCAAGGAATTCTTATATAAACGATTCCTACTCTTCAGGGAAAAACCACCGCTATTTTCCCTCAATTCTCTTAATTGCTGATGAGACTGTGTTAATCCAGAAGAATGGGTGTTTTCAGGTCCTTTGAAAGCTTTCTGTCCTCTGCTGCTCAGCTCAGCCAGTGCCTGAGGGGATGCAGGGGATGCAAGTCCTGGCTGCGTGCTGGGCACCCTCTGCTGCATGTGCTGCGACAGGGGCCAGCTCCCTTCAGCTGGCACAGCTGTGCTCTGGCCCAGGTTGCCCTCATGTCTGTGGGGTCCTGCTCAGGGCTCCTGTCCGGGCCGGCAGAGCCCAGGCAGGGAGCAGGCTGCGTGGCTGGAAACTTCCAGCTCTTGTGGCCACCACTGGCACGTGCTGCTCTCTCTCATTTTTCCCCTGATTTGCTCTGTCACAGGTTAGCATTGCCACCCCAAAACAGAAGCCTAAAACTCCGTTCTGCTTTGGTGAGTGAGTGGGATCTTGGTGGGCTCTGTGGGGGGACGCCCTGCCACAGGAAGCTGCAGGGTGGGTGCCTGCCCCGTGAATCCTTCTGGCTGCTGCCAACTCTCCTTGTCCTTCCCTCCTCTGGCAGTTATCAACGCTCTATCCCAGCGCTATTTCTTGCAAGCCAGTGACCAAAAGGACCTGCAGGACTGGGTGGAGGCACTGAACAGGGCCAGTAAGATCACGGTAGGTTACTTAATGCTCTTCTCAATTGTTCCTTCCACCATCCCCAGGGATCCTTATGGCTGGGGTTTACTTGTGTATCTGCCTGCACCCTCCCAGCCCAGCTGTGGGGACAGCAGCTCTGCCCCAGGAAGGTCCTGTTGGAGCCGTCCACATCCCCTCCTGCTCCAGGCCCTCCTCCTCCTCCTGTTGCTCCTGCTGGCCCAGCCAGCTCCTCGCTGTGGCTGTCACAGGGTGGCTTTATTGTGCTCCAGTAACTTCTTTATCCAGTTTCTGTTCTTCCTGGAATGCCGGCTCTCAGCGAATGCCCTGCACTGCGGGGCATGGCGAGGCAGGCTGTGCCTGCATCCAGAGGCTGCATCTGCCATCTCCTCTCATGTGCTGCTGTGCTCACGGGGCCGTGGGCTGATGGTCACTGACCCAGTCCTGCAGAGCCCGGCAGAGCGGGATGTGCTGCTCCCTCCCTGGGCAGGCCGGGGGCGCCGGGGGCTTGGGCTGGGAGCTCCAGGACAGCTTCTGCCTGGATGGGGGTCCCTGTGAAAGGGCTGGGGGCTGCTGCTGACCTGCACTGAGCCGTGGGGCCAATGCATAGCGTGAGCAGAGTTTTACTAGGTCAGGCACTGGTGCGTGTTGTTTATGGTATGTAAACTAAATGTAAGGGAAAATCGTGTAAGCAGTGTGATTGGGGCCTATCCATGAGTTTTTTCTTTAAAATCCCTGGAGTGCCATGTTGTAGTCTCTGTGGGAAACTCATCTGCAAGAGCAGACCTAGCTTGTATTTTCCTTCTTTGTCTGCAAATACATTAAGTGTGACAATCGTTGCACCTGCAGCTGCCAGACTGCCCTGGCTCGTGCCTTCTCCTTCTGGGTCCCGCTGATATTGGCCACAGACTCCACCTCCAGAGCTGTAGCCAGAGCTGTAGCCAGAGCTGTAGCCAGAGCCTGCTGGGGCTCTGAGTCTGGGCTGTGTCAGCAGCTTCCTCCAGGGCCGCTGCCTGCGGGGCAGGGGGAGCTGCCAGGCTGGCAGAGGTGGCAGCTGGGGTGACAGGAGAATCAGATGCATCTTCTGCTTCTGCAAGAAACCGTGGTGGTTTCCATGCCCTGATTTCGGCCAGCCCTTCCCGCCTCTGGCTGCGTCCCAGCTGGCCGACCGGCTCATCCAGCCCTTCAGGAGGAGCTGTGCCAGGCTGGCTGGGAAACCCGGGGCCACCGGGATGTGGGTGACGCTGCCCCTCTGCCCTGCTCCGTGGGGAAGGCAGCGGGGGGTGGCACTGGGGGAGTCGGAGCGCGGGGCTGGGAAGGGAAACTTGGAAACTCCCCTTTCTGCCCAGAGCCAGGTGCCAGAGGGAAGGAGCTGGGAAGGGAGGGGGGAGGATGGCAGTGCTGGGAGCCGCGTTGCTGCAGCCCAGCCTCTGCCCAGGGGTGTGGGGCCGCTCACGGGGGGACACAGCCGGCGCTGGGGTCACGGCAGCGCCCGGCTGTCCCCGCGGCCACGCGGCTCAGCCTCGTTAGCCAGAGCCAGCCCCTCATTAAGCCTGGCTGTAAGTGGAGCGGGGACAATTAAAGGAGCAAGTGTCCCACAAACTCACTGAGCTGCAGAGGCAAATCCCAGGCGCCTGTGAAGGGATGCTTAATCACTGAGCTCCTCTCATCTCTCCTCTGGGTGTCTCCTGCCACCCAGGGGGCTCCACACCCTCCCTAACTGGGGTGCTTGGCCAGGAGTTGTTTTTTAAAGGGATGTGGCTGCATTAGACAGGGGTGGGGCGCCCAGTGCAGGTGTGGGGATGCCCAGCATGGTCAGCCTGTGCCCCTCATCCCTTCCTTTCTCCCACAGGTGCCAAAGGGCGGCAGCGTCCCACCGGCCACGGAAGTCACGAAGCCGCCGGTGGTGCCGCAGGCCCAGGAGAGGAAGCCCCCCGTGGCCTACAAAACCGAGATTGTTGGGGGGGTAGTGGTCCACACACCCATCTCCATCAACCAGGTGAGCTGCTTTGCACTTTCATTTCTGGAAACTGTGTGCCTGCAGACCCTTCCCCCTGCAGGTATCAATGGCTGCTCCGAGCACCCTGAACACCTCTGCTTTTTCTCACCCTCAAGTGTGATGAGATGCGGGGGTGTGAGGAGGAGGAGGAGGTCACGAATCTGCTCGGCTTCCTGGCCATCGCCATCCACCCACGTGTCCTGGGTGCGAGTCCCTCTTTAGGTACCCGGGGCAGAGGAATTCGTGTCTGGTGGCCCCACCTCAGCAGCCGCAGGGACTGTCCCGGGGGGTGGCTGGCACCGCTCGCCGTGGCTCTGCATCCCCTTCCCTGGCACGCAGCGGGCGTGCACGTGGCCATCAGCGGCTCCCACCTTCAGGCACTTGTCCAGCTCTGGGCCTCACTTCAGCTCTCATCAGTGGCAGCACTAAAAATAGAGCAGAGAATTAGATCATTGCAGCACTTTCTGCTGGCAGATGCTTTTCACACTTCCCTGGCCACAGGGCTCGGCAGGATGCAGAGGTGTGTGGAGGGTTGTGGGGTGCAGAGGGGTTTTTTGGAGGTGGTGCATCGGCTGCCAGAGCGTTTCCGTGCTCTGTCTGCTTCCCCTGTGAAAAATGGCCATTCTCCTGCTGCAGCTTCCTGGGCGTGTCCGTGGTTTCCTGGCTGTGCCCCAGCCGGTGCTGCTCCCGGCCTGCAGTGGGGAGTCCCACGCTCTGGCTGCACCCCAGACCAGCCAGGAGCATCCCCCCAGCTCCTGGGCGTGTGACACTGCCGGCGTGTCCTCACTCTGGCTCTGAGAGCAGCTCCGTAACGCCCGGCAGGGGCGAGGGCGGCCTCCCCATCCCGGCCGTGCTGCCGCTGCGCCTCGCTGCTCTGCAGAGGGGCTGGCAGCACTCTGAGGCCAGAGGAAAGCTGTTGGTCTGTCCTGGGGACACCGAAGCCGCTGTGGAAGGTGCTGGGGGCAGGCTACTGCCACGGCAATGCTCAAACCCCCGCGGGCGGGAGGACGGGCTTGGAGCGCAGAAGATGTTTCATCTCAGCCATCCTGCGGGGGGGAAGGGAGGGCACTGCTGGGGTGATGCTGGAGGCAGGGCAGGGGCTGGCCCTTGGCTGCACTGGGATGGGCTCAGGGGAGCCAGGGGTGGGTGCTGGGCACGTGGTGATGGCCACAGCCCCTTTGTGCTCGCAGCACTGAGCACTGCACTTGGGGAGGCACAGCTTCCCTTCCCGAACTTCAAACGCCCAAGTATCTTTGGGAGAACTTGGCTCTGAAGCTGAGAACCAGAGACTTTATGGCTTTTCTGAGCAATTTACTCCCACGGTATACTGCCTTCTCCCGTTGGAAAGCATTCCTTTCTAACTTGTGTGTGTTTGGTGGTTCTTGTTCTTCTCTTACCTTCAGTGGTGCAGCTGAGTCACCTCTCGGTGCACGACGAGCCAGGCAGGTGGGCTCTGTTAACTCCCCTGCTGCAGGGGATTATCTTCAGCCCTCAAGTTGCTTTTCTGCAGCCCTTCTGATTTCTTCTTTCTAACACATGGTGTCCAAAAGGGTGCGCAGTACGGGGGCAGCGGCCCAGGAAGCTGCACACAGTGAGAGAACATCAGCTCTGGGCTCTGGCTCGTTCCCTGCCCGTGTTCAGCGCTGCCGTGAGCCCTGGGCTCGCAGCCTTCCCCCAGGGCTCGTGTCAGGTGGCTTTTCGCTGCAGCTGGGTGTCCTGCCTTGCAGCAGGGATGCCCTCTCTCACGGTGGCTGTGTTCTCTCTGGCGCAGGACGGCGGCGAGGGCGGCGAGGCGGGCGCGCACCCTCTGCTGCGGCGCTCGCAGAGCTACATCCCCCCCTCGGCCGCCAAGCCGCCCGCCGGGCCGGCCCCGCTCAAGAGCGGCTTCTGCGTCAAGCAGGGCAACGTGGTGAGTGCGGGCGGGGGCCGGGGCTGCCGCTCCCCCGCGGGCTGGGGGGCTCCGGGCGTGCTCCGGGGGCAGGACCTCGACAGGGAGCGGCAGGGCTGAGCACCGAGGGCTTTCCTGCTCTTTTCCAGAGGAAGAGCTGGAAGCGGCGGTACTTCGTTCTGGATGAGTTTTCCATCAGTTACTACAAGTGTGAGCAGGTGAGCAGCTCCCCCGGGACCCCGAGCAGGGCTCTGGCACCGCTGCTGTGCAGGCACAGGGGCCTCTGGGGGAGGCACATCCCAGCCCCGGGGCAAGCCAAGCCCACCACTGTCTCCTCTCGCCTCTGCAGGACAAGGAGCCTTTGCGTTCGATTCTCTTGAGAGATGTTTGCAAGACCCACGAGTGCCTGGTCAAGTCTGGGTAATGCTCCCACCCACGTGTCCCTGCCGTGGCCCCGGGCTGGCCCCAGTGGCAGCTTGGGCTGCTCCAGCTGCTCGTGGGAAGCGGCTCTCGAGGTGTTTGCCTTAAACTAGCCCAGGCGGCTGCAGTGTCTTGGAACAAGTTATTGCAGCAAACACTGATAAAATCAAAGTAGCCTAAAGACTTGCAGTGAAAAATCACCTAAGAAAACAAACCTCTTCATCTAAAGCAAAAGTATAATGTATTAACGTATCTCTGAACAGTTTACTCCTGATAAGTAATAGCAGGCTGATATTTCAAACGAGCTGGGAATGCGGTGGATTATGGTGGGTGAGGGCAGGGGTTTGCTGGCTGATGGCAGAGCTGGGGGGTTTTCTGGCTGAATCTCTCTGGGGATCTGGACTCTTCTCAAAATCCCAATGAGATCCAAGGTTTGCCTTCAATGCGTTCCTCCCCGGCACACTCCAGAGAC
Source organism: Promerops cafer (assembly GCA_013398275.1). Taxonomy (NCBI): domain Eukaryota; kingdom Metazoa; phylum Chordata; class Aves; order Passeriformes; family Nectariniidae; genus Promerops; species Promerops cafer. Next base: position 11,961 of record VZSE01005588.1, read on the forward strand.
GGAGATAAAGACAGGGTTTTTTCTGTCCACAATGGCTGCTGGGGTGTGACTGTCTCTTTCTCACTGTTTCTAGTGACCTCCTGATGCGAGACAACCTCTTTGAAATCGTAACGAGCTCCAGGACCTTCTACATCCAGGTAAGCAGCTGAGGCTGGGATAATTTTTGGGGCAGAAAGTTCAGCTCTCGAGAAATGGGCTGTTCCCCACAGCCCTTCACCAGTGAACACGAGCAGATGGGGCCGTAACACACGAGAGTGAGGGAGAACTGCGCGGGGATTCACTTCTCCCTTGGGATTATTTATAGTAGGGGCTGTTTGCGAGAGCAGGAGAAGGCAGAGCTGAACCTTGGGAAGGCCAGCACAGCTGGGCCTCACTGGGGCTGCTGTGTTGCAGGCAGACAGCCCCGAGGACATGCACAGCTGGATCCGGGCAATCACAGGGGCAGTGCAGGCCCTGAAAACCCGCCTCAGGGTAGGTCACGCACTTTCTGTTTCACGTGTGGTGTCACACGGAGATTATGCCAGTGCACGAGATACTTCTTCAGCGGATTGTCCAACCAGCCTCGCTGCCCTGTCCCTGCAGGAGATGTCCTCCGTGAGATCCACGCCCACGGCGCGGCCCGGGGGCTCCTCGGGCCCCTCGCAGCCGCGGCCGCCGNCTGGGGGGGCTGCCAGCCCCGCTCAGGGACTCGGTGTTCGTGCCGGCGCTGACGGAGCGCCAGGGCAGAGCCGCGCCTGGCGCGCGCCTGCGGCACCGCTCCGAGCCGCAGCAGCTCAAGGAGAAGCCGTTCGCCTTCGACCTGGACGATGAAAGTATCCGGACCTCCGACGTGTGAGCGGGCACCGAGCCGGCCCCGGCTCCGCTCGCCGCCCCCCTGGCTGCCGGGGATCCCTGCGGGGCGCTCTGGGGAACGCCAGGTGCTCCCTTCCCTCCACCGCAGCCCCTCCCTGCCATGCAGGACCCGTCTGCACCCACAGCCGGGTGCCCTGCTCTGCGGGGAGCGGGTCCCTGGCTGCTCCCGCCCAGGCTTGGCCCCAGTGGCTCCATGTCTTGGGAGGTGCTTCCGGGCACTGCCAGCGCCCACAGTGCAGGGCAGGAGATGCTGGGGACCTGTATGAGGGAACATCTGCTGCAGTTGCATCGTTTCCCCCACAAGCCACGTCTGGAGGAAGTGGCAGGAAGTCTTGGAGACATGAGGGAGAGTGTGGCCTTTCTTGTGTTCGTAAAACGTTTCTCTCCCCTTTGATGCTGCTCAGATTCCCCGGGGTGGAGCTGGGAGACACCAGCCTGCAGCTGCCCACGCAGGGGACTCACTGCAGCTTCCCCTCACAGTGACTTGCTCCCTCAGAGACCGGATCTTCCCACTGCCCACACGAGGGTTTATCAGCAATCTTCTGGCTTTTAGTTATGTCTTTTTATACCTGTGGCTCCTGTTGAACCCCAGCCTGGGCAGGTGTTCAACCCCTCCAAAGGCTTTTGGTACTTCCTGAGCACAAGCCAGGGCAGGCAGCTGGAGCAACAGTGGCTCCCAGGCGGGAGCACCCTCAGGTGTGATGTTGGTTTTGCACTTTGCACACCTGGGCACAGCCAGCTGGGGAAGGGCTTTTAGGAAAAAAGCAACGAATACTGAGCCCCTGATGGAACTGGGCAGACTTGTCCGGCCAACTCACCCCCTGCCTGCCCGAGATGGAAACCAGCAGGAGTTTCCAGAGCAATGTGAATCGTCATTTCCATAACCAAATGAGCTCCTGTAGGTGTGATAAATAGTGTGTAGAAAATCCAGGTGTTCCCTCGGCAGAGAGATCATCCGATACCTTCACCCTGCAAGTGTGTGCAATCCCCACGGGCCGAGCGAGAACTCAGCTTCCCTTTCCCTTCCCTGGCCGTGACACGTCCTCTGCTCTGCAAGCTCAGCCCAGTGTGTTCCCCAGGAGCAGAACATCTGGTTTGTGCCAGCCCTTTTGGGGCCTCCAGCTGTTTGACAGCTGTGCCTCAGCCTGAGCCTTGATTAGCCTGACTGAGCTTACTGCGATGCCTTCCTGCCTCAGTGCCCCGTGGGACCCGGGATGGGCACAGGAGAGGCACCTTCCTGCAGCTGGGGGAGGCAGGAATGGGGTCCCCCAAGTTCAGGGGCAAGAGGCCCTCAGAGGGGATGGTGTGGAGGAGCTGGAGAATACAGAGGCCGTGAAAATGAGTAGGAATTGATGCAAACGGTACAGGGCAAGTGTTAATATTATTTAATTGTAGCTACCTAGATCCTGCTGTTCCTTTTTCTGCTCCTTTTTGTTTTGTTTTGTTTGCACTAGAGTTTGAAACTTTCATTTTTTTCGGCTGACTTGCTGTTTGGCTCCTAACACTGTTTCAAGAATGTTTTAGTAGTGTGGTAAGCCCATCCACCAGAGCCATAGCGTTCGTTAGCAGCGTTCTGGTCTCAGTTTTGGAGAGCAGGGAATGCAGAGGGATGATGGTTCTTTGTGCAAGGCCTTGGAACCACAGACTCCTGAGTGTTCCTGGTGCTTGATAATTGCACAGTTTCCTCAGGCCTGGGTAGGTAAAGCAGAGCCTTGTTGCACAATTAAGGTTAATTATCCAGGAGCAGAAACTACCAGTGGCTCCAGCACTATTGCAACATTCCTCTTGCTCGTTCCCACCCTCCCGCATCCCCAGCCCAGCAGGAAGGCTGAAGGTGAGGTTCAGACGAGCCTGGAGCTCAGCTGGGCTCCAGAGCCGTCCCTAACAGGTGGTGATGGGAGGGAGGGATTTCCCTGCCTTTCCAAAGGGCTGCCTGGATGCTCTTTGATGGGGCCCTTGGTTGTTTTACAGCCAGCTGGTTTCCCCTCAGCGCTGCGTTGGCTCCTGGCTCGGGCGTGGATGGACGCACCCCGGAGCTGCTCCCTCCTGGAGCGGGTGCTCTGGGGCTCTGCTGGGGCTGCTGCACATTTGGGGTGCCTTGTGGGGGCGGAGTGCTGGGAGAGAGGGGTTTGCTATTCCCACGTGGTTCCAGATGTTCCTGCAAGTGCTGGCTGGGGATTCCAAGTGCTCTTAGGGCCGGGGCCCGGGCGTGGGCCGTGCTCCGTGACTGCCGGGGTGGGGGCTGCCCACCTCCCACCCCTCGCCTGTAGGTGCTGCAGTGCCCTTTCTCCCCTGTGTTTTTAATAAAGGAGGAAATCCCAGTTGCTTTCCCAGGCTGCCCGTTTGCGCTGTGTGTTTTGGGGGCTGAATGCTGTCCCCAGCAGGGCAGGGGGACAGAGTGCAGCAGCTGGGGAGACCCCAGCAGCACCCAGGGGCACTGCCCCGAGCTCACAGTGCTGCCCTGCACAAGGGAGGGGCTCTGGGCTGGGGGAACAGTGCGTGGTCAGGGCAGGGACATCTCAACTCTTTCTGGACCAAGGCCCCAGATGTTCCCTGGGGAGGAGGGAAGCTGCTGGACCAAGGTCCTGCTGTGAGCTGGCAGTGGGGGGCTGTTAATGACAGTGGGATTTTGCATATGGGATTTTTTTTTTTTCTTTCTGGGCCACAGCAGAATTTTTTCCCCTCCATTGACATTCAAGCCCTGTTGTTCTGCTGAGAAGTGGCATTTTCAGGACAAAGCTGCCCCCCGCCCCCAGCTGAAGCTGCCAAGATGGGAGTGTGTCTGCCACTTTATCTCAATTTATGCACATTTGCATACACAGATTTTGTGTCTGGCTGTGGCTGGGACTTGTTGCAGCTTCCTTTTCCCATTTTATTCAGCTTGGTAAGCTTTTAACCTGCAGCTGCTGGGGCTTCCTCTTTCGGGTGTGAGGTTCTTGCACCCTTTGGGTGCTGCAGGTGCCCTGTGCTGGGGCTGCAGCCAGAGGGGTGCCTGGCACACACACAGGAGCTGCCCCGGGGCAGCTCTGGCCCTTTCCCAGCTCCCTGGCTGCTCCCAGATGTCAGGTGGCCCGTGACCCCAAGGTAACCAGGGCTCAGGACTCTGGATTAATGGGCTGGCTGGGGGGGACTCAGGGCTAGACCACGACCCCGTGGCCTTCATCTCTGTGTGGCTGTGACTCTACTAATCCCCAAAGTGCATGGAGTCAGCTTCTTCCAGATTTTATTGTTTGTTTGACCCCCTGTGTTTGCAAGCTTTGATTTCTTAAGCTGTCACTATTTGCAGTGGGAAGCCAGATTATTTTAAACAAGCAAAATATATCCTGAACAACTTTGTGTGCAAGGTTGGTACAGAGTCATTATCAAGAGTAACTGCTGTGCACCCTGAGTTGCAGTTCTCTAAGTCCACCTTGTGCCAGGCAGAGCCGGGGCTGGTGCTCGGAGCGAGCAGAGGCGCCCAGGGGCTGCAGCTGGGGCCAGCCCTGCCCCTCCTCAGTACACGGTGCACCAGTTGCTGCCATCACTGGGCATCAGCCCCCCGGTGATCAGCAGAATCAGATCCACAAACCACCAGATGCCCAGGCCCCCCAGGGTCAGCAGCTTCCCCACGGCGGTGCCGGTGTGGCCCAGGCAGAACCGATCCACCCCGAAGCAGCCCAGGAAGAAGGAGTAGAGCAGGGTGGTGATGAAGTAGTGTCCGGTGTACCTGCGAGAGAAGATGCGGCGGGGTCAGGGAACGTCAGCCTTGCCCGCCGGACCAGCCCTGCTCCGGGGGGCTCGGTCCAGTGGGTGCGCGGGGGTCAGGGACTCTCCTACTTGACGCAGGGCCGGCTGCCCCGCAGGAAGCTCCGCGGCTCGGCGCACTCGATGCCGTCCAGCGCCCGGCACTGCACGCGCGTGTGATCCACCTCTCCGTGGGCCTGGCCGCCGAACTGCGGCGGGGGCAGCGCTCAGCGCCCGGCGGGGCCCCGGGGCGCCGGCACCGGGGCCGCCCCCCG
>VZSE01005588.1:19544-84973 GCA_013398275.1 Promerops cafer
GTCGGGGGGTGGCAGCACCACCTGTGCCCTGCCCAGCATCGTCGGTGCCAACGTGGGATGCTGCGGAGGGCCCGGCGGGGCTCCGTTGTCCGGACCGGGGAGCTCCAGACGAGGCGCTGATCCCGGCGGTGACCTCGGGTCCCGTCACACCTGCCCGAGTTCGCGGGTGTCCCGCGGGCGCCGGCTCTTTGCGGCTCCGTCCCCCCGTGCCCGGTACGACCGTGCGCTCCCGGGAGCCGTGCCGGGCTCGGGAGGCAGAGCACCCCGGCAGGGCCCCCGGACATGCCGCGCTGCCCGGCCCGGCCCGGGCCTCGGCCACCGAGGAGCTCGGGTATGGGCAGAACGGCGCAGGCTGCTGGCCCCAGCGAGGTGGGGCAGGCAGGACTCAGCGCCAGCGTTCTGCGCGGCTTTTAAGGAGCTGGTCCCGTGCTGTCCTTAGGGATTGTTTATGAACTGACATCGTTCTGCTTATGTGCTCTTACGGTGCTGATTCAAGGCTGTACATACATGACAGGCAGAAATGTCTCCTCGGTCCTTGTTTCCCCCTCCTGAAGGGACATGTACACTGTGTAAAACTTTTGTGTTCGTCATTAATGCACGTTTTTATAGTCAGGTCTTCCCAACTGGGGAATACACAACTTGATAGTGGTGCTTTGTGCTGAGGACAGTGCTTGTGTGGTGTGTGCCTCTCCCTGAGGGATTCTGTGCTGGAATCTCTTCCTCTCACTTGCCGAGCTGTTGCTGGAGGGTGTGTGAGCTGTGTGAGGTGAAAGTCAGCTGTGAGAGGTGGTGCAGCACGTTGGGAGCTGCCTGACTGGAGGTCGAGGAGTGATGCCTGAACTTATGCATCTCTGAGATATCAGGTGCTTGTGCTTCCAGTGGGGTGGCTGGTGTTTTGAGGAATAAGATTTTAGTTCCTGCCTGCAGGAAAGAACATCAGTTCCTGATGGTGGATGGTAGTGTTCCTCTCTGCCTTTGGAACTCTCTGTCCCAGCTGTTAATGCCATGAAATACCATGAACCTCCCTTGCCTGAGGTGTGAGCATGAAGGAGAAGGTAGAAACCTCCAACTTTTGGGTTATAAAGTAAATGCTTTTGACACACATAGGGATGTAAGGCAGAAGTGGAGTGTTACCCAAAACTATTACCTGAAAATCCCTGAATGACCACAATCACATAGTGATGTGTAGCCCTAAGGGATTTGTGTGTGTGGCTTTTCCTCTCTTGTTTGTGTCCATAGGAGCCTTCAGGATTTGACTGTATGAATTAAAAAAATTCACAGGCAGAGACTGTTTTGTGCTACTCCATCTCTTTCTTGGTACCTGGTGTCATACACACACCAGGATGTTCCAGCCAGGCTTGACCACAATTCTTGAAGTGTCTAAATGCTTGGGTTTAAATTTCTGGGGAGACAGGGTGTTTGGTTAAATAATTCTTTTGTTCAGATCACAGAAAACACAGCACTGCCTCACCCATATTGCAACAAATCTGGGGCAATCATTCAGCAGAGAGCGGGTTTGTGGTTATTTCCTCCACGTGAAAAGGAAGGAGAGAAAAGGCATTTCAGTGTAGCTAACGTTGCCTCTTGTAGTGCCTTGCTTTTGGGAAAAGGAGCTTTGAACCATGGCTTTAGAGTTCCTGCATGTCTTGATCATTATTATTTCTCAAGCTAAAAATAAAAAAAAAGGTAAGAATGTGCATTTCACAGCTCCCTTTGGTGGCCAGATGCAAAGCCAGGGATGTCTCCAGAGGAAGGTTCCCACGGGCTCAGCCCAGAAAGCAGAGCTGGCGTTCACAGCTGGTGGGATGGGGAGGAAGTGAGCGGGCTCTGCGTGCTCAGTCCTGTCCATGGGCAGGCTGTCGTGGGTGGAAGGGAGGCACTGGGGGCCAGTGGCCCTCAGGAGGGTTCATCTGGCTGCAGACAGCACAGCTTTGCCCTGCTCCTCCTCGGGACGAGGTTCTGAGGTGCAGAGATGTTGTGACCGTACCCGTGGACACGTGTGACAGCCCTTTTGTGGAACAAGGGGAGCTGTTGTCTTGCAGACAAATTAGGCTTTAGGAAGGGCAGAAGGAATGGGGAGAGTCTAGACAGGAAACACTTACAGCATGGGTCTGGGTTTCAGCAAGAGGATTTTCTAGGAAATATGTCTGTGGAAGAGCTCTGTAAGCTGATCAACGTCCAACATCCCCAGTGAAATACCAAAAGAGACTCCATGAACTGCTCTGGCCAGGTTTAATGTTACACAAATATTCCAGGTGAGCAGCACATACAGATGAATTTGCTTCTTGCCATGATAATTGGCCATCTCTTCCTGCCTTCTAAAAGGCACTGGCACAGCAGGAGACCCAGCAGGTCTGCAGACTGAGAGCAGGGGAGGGAGAGAGGGAAAGGAAAGTCCCAAGGAGTGGTGCCTGTAGAAGAACAGCTGGCCAGATGTTCCCAGGTGTTTTGAAGATGAAGCACCACTGAGGCACTCTTTAGTCTTTGAGGTATGGGAGGAGCTGGAACTGCTGGCTCCACAGAAAACATTCCTACATTTAGGAGACTTTTATCTTTGTGTTTTGTATAAGCCTCTAAACATCTTTAAGTGGACTTGGATATCATTTGCATAGTGAAAGTGAAGGAGGTTTTTGCTTGCAGTAGTCCAAAGAGTAAATCCCACTTCAGCTGTGACCTTAGTGCAAAAGTCAAGTGCACAAAAAAATGCTTTTCCTGGTGTGTCATTGCCTGGAGGAGTCCAGCAGCAGTGGTTCTGTTGTTTTGAAGGACATGTGTAAGTAAGGCAGGTCATGGAAGTTTCTCCTCAGACACTGCTTGGCAAACTCCTGTGTGATTCTGAAAATAGGATATGGAGAATGCAGATTGAGCTGGCAGCTGGTACCTCCCAGTCAGAGGAGATTCAGGCTCTGTAAAGACTGGGGTAGCAATCCCAGTGATTGAGCACGAGAGAAGCATCTATCAGAAATGAGTGGCTTTGAAAGGATGGTGCAAAGTGTTCTGCTGAGGTGGAAATAATTGTCTGTACAAGAGGGTGAAAAATGGGGAGCGGGAGCATGTTGGCAGGAAAGGAAATGAGTGCCAGAGTAGGTTAAATGACAGGTGAATCAGACACACGCTGTTTTGAAGATGAGACTAACCTGTGGGGATCCATAAACACACACAGCACGTGTGCCTTGGTATGTGTGAGGCCCCACTGGGCTGTTGTGTCCTGGTGTGGTGCTTTTTTGGGATAGGTGTATCTGACTGGAGAGCGGGGCCAGAACAGCCTGATGTGAGCAGGCAGAGGTGTAAGGAAATACTGAATATTGATGCTCCTTAGTTGCAGGAAAGCAGAGGCAGGGATGACAATGTAAAGCTTTGGAGCTAGGGAAAGGGCTGAATGGTTGCCCTCGTCTGGGGCTGGGAGGTGCAGCTGGAAGCACGAGGAGCTGGTCTCTTGGAGATGCTCCACGTGGAGCTGCTGCTGCTGCCGGGCCCCGGTGGCCTGCATGGCTGTGTCATGCTTCTGGCACTTCTGGTGAGAATCCCCTGCCAAAGCATGGAATGACTCATGCCACTGACCTCAGCAATTAATTGTAATCAATCGATGATAACCACTGTTAATGAGTTTTGGTATTAGCTCTGACCTGATCACGTGCTGGTGAGCTTGCTTTATGAAATTAGCTTGCTTTGTGGTGTAACAGACCACAGTCTGAACTTTCCTCTTTTTAGTTTTTTTCCTTCCACTGAAGAGTGTATCTTTGACCTTCCTTTGCTGGGCTTGGGAAGGAGTCACAGCTCAGGAAGGATGATAATTGAGGGGAAGTGTCAGTGTGTGGGTGGTGTAGCTGTGATTCTGCAACTGAGCCAATGACCCATGGGCATGCCAAGGTCTAGCCAGACAGGGGGTGCAGCCTGAACACAGATCTTACCTGTCAGGCACCCCCAGAGCACTTACCTGGAGACCCCCAGAGCTCCCCTCCGTGTCTGGAGAGCCGTCCTGGCTGTGATGTGTCCAGTGGTGCTCAAGCTCCCACATGCCATGGAGCATGCATGGAATTCCTACGGTGGATGTGGGGTGGGGAGGGGAGGATGATTCACATCTTCCTGGTTGTCTCCAGTGCTTGGTAATTAATGGCAGCCTTTAATGAGATGAGATGAGATAGATACGGTCACGGATGCAGTTGTGTTTTCTGATTGGAAACAAAACCTCAGCCCGGAAATGGGTGATCAGCCTGTCACGTTCTCAGCAGTGGCTGCTACAGCTCCAGCAGCTGCCAGTGGCAGAAAGCACCTGAGCATTAGCAGTCCTGTAACCTGCTGAAAAGCTTACTCCAAACTGTAGCTGGCCTTTGTAGGAGGAAAATGTGGGAGCAGGGTTGGCTCTCTGCTGCTGCACTTGTCCCTTGGGTTGGATTTTTGTTGAGCTGCCCTGTGCCCTCTTTGAGGGCTGCTGGTGAAGTGTGAAATGCTGCACAGGGCACTCGGCATGGGCAGTGGGGGGCAGTGCCAGGGACAACCTGCTGGAGACTCCCACCGCCCTCACCTCCCAAGCTGGGGGTGGTGAAGGGTGGGCAGGAGGGCAGAAAGTGGGGAGAGGACTGTCAGAGCATTTAGAGACTTGAAAATTGGCCTCTTTTAGTGCTGTTCCTCTAAGAGGAACCTCTTGGAGTTGTACTCTTCCCAGAAATCCCTCCCAGTTCTGCTTCATGTGATGATTCACTTGCTTTCTGCTTCCAAGCTGCTCTTGGGCAGACGTGTCGTAGTGCAAGCCCTGCCGAGGCTGGCTGTGTCCTGCTCCTTGTGTGACCCGTGCCTCGAGAGCCTCCAAGCCCGGCCCAAGTGTCCCTTGGCGCCGCTGCGGGCGGTGGGGAGGAGCGGGCGCGGAGCAGGGACCCGCCGGAGCTCGGGTGCCTGCGTGTGGCAATGACAAACGCAGAGCGGTGCCTGCTGCAGTCTGTGCTCTTGGGTCCTTCCAGGGAAGGAAGCAGCCCCTCCCTCCCTTGTTTTCGGGCAGGTATCGGCACCGTGTTCTGCAGCTGGGGAATGTAAGGGGCCGTTTTCAGGCATTTTATCTCTGTGATTTAATACCTTTTGCCTACCAACGCTGCATTAATGACAGTTCTGCTGCGGGATGTGCCCGGAGTGATTTCCTGAGAGCAGCGGGGCTGTGCCTGTGCTCGGGTGACAGAAATGTGTGGCAGACCAGGACAGCCCAGTGCTTCTGAGGCCTCCTGCCATGGCCACATGTGCTGTGACGGGACGGGGGCTGCAGGTGGTCTGGTGGCTTGGTCTTTGGGGACACTGGTGGGAAGAGTGTGGAAGGGGACTTGCTTTTCCCTTGGGATGCCTTTTTGGGTGCTCACCCAAGGTGATGATGATGTGTGTCAGCTTGCCAGGCCTGGGAAGAGGAGGGGAAAGCATCTGAAGGAGCCCGAATGTCGCTGCAGCCCGGTGCTCTTTGGGGAGCCCCTGGCATTTAAAGCCTGCGAGGGGGCTCCTGCCCATTTTCCAAAGGATGGAGCAGGCCCCTCGTGTGCTCTCCTGCAACTTGGAGAAGCCAAAGGCCCTTTGGAGGTGGAGTGTGAGTTTTGGTGTGCTCAGGGGGGCTGGTTTTAACTGGATGCAGCATCTCAGTCCCACCTGAGAGATTGTGGAGGATCTTGGGCACCAAACACTCGCTCACCTGCCCTGATGTGGTGATGATTTCTGGAGACAGGCACTGAGGATTGCTGTTCCCTTCCCCCTGCCTCTGTTGGGAAGCTCAGACTCCTCTGATGAGCTCACTGATTCCCTTGCCATGAGCCAGGAAAACTCTTTCTCTGGATACTGCCTGAGATCTGGGTTGGCCAACCTCTGCTTCCTGGGTGAGTGCCTGCGAGCCAGGGGCCACCACTGATGGGGAAAGTAATTGGCATGCACAATTTATTGTTGTCTACATAGTTCATATAAAACAGTTGCTTGCAGAAACTGATAAAGGGAGCTTGGGCTGTGGACTTGTTTGGTTCAGGGGATCTGTCTGATGTTGCACATGCAAATAATATATAAAGGGATCTGTGCTGCTTTGTTGCAGGGGTTTGTCTCACCTCAGTTGTTTTGATGAGGCCCTCGAGAGCTGTCTGAGAGCATAGTGAGCAGCCTCAGGTCAGGAGTTTGGCTGTGCCGTGCAGGGCAAGGGTGTGAGGCTGAGCAGTGCCACGGGGAAGGGCAGGAGCTGCTGGAGCTCTGTGAGGGAGGCTGCACGGGGCAGTTCTGCAGCTTTGCAGCACAGGACACTTGATTTGACACTGGCTGTCCTTGAGGCAGTCCCTGCTGTGCTCACCTGCCTTAACTGCTGGTTCCTGCTGATGGAGAGTGGTGGTGCATGAGATGGGTGCTGGTAGGACAGTATTTGGAATGTGAAGATCTCAGTTTGAAACTTTCTGGAAAAATTGGTGTCTTCTCTGCTGTTTGTGTGTTGTTTGCTCCGGCCCCTTGCAAGGCAACCCAAGTGTGCCTTGCTCTGAGGTTTGCTCTGTGCTCTTCTGGGTGTGGACTTCTCCTGAAGTAGTGTTTTCTCCCTTGTGCTTCATCCTCTTGATTGCTTTGTTCCCTTAGCCAGTGTTTCTGTTCTGCTCTCCAGGTTTCCAGGAGATTTCCCTGCTCACTTCCTACGAAGTTGTAACTCCACAGAGGCTGGGGAGAGAACGACGAGAGGCTTCCAACAGCTCCTCCATCCAGGTGGAGCAGTCTTAGCCAAATCTTCAGTTTAGTGTCTACTTCCAAATAAAGTCCACCCAAAAGTGACCATGGGATGCTGCTGGATTCAGCTGGCAGCAGGGAAATGTCTGTCCTTGCAGAGAGCATCACCTCTGGCACTGCTGGCAGCTGGGGTACAGAAGTACCTCCCTCCTCCAGAGGTCATGAGCTGCTGCACTGGATTTTTGACCTGGGTGTAAAACTTGCATCGTGTTCAGTAAAAAAACTGTGTTGTCCTTTTCTGGCTCTGACCTGGAACTTTTCTGTGGAAGTTTTAGAAGGAAAGAATAAGAAAACCACAGTTCTATTTTGAAACCATTTCCTTCATGGAATTTTTCCCCAGTCACACAGGAAGGGATGCTGGGCTCTGGAGGCAGGGACAATTATAAAATAAATTTCAGGCTCATTCACCTTTGTTGGTTTCAAAGACTGTTTTATTCCTGAACATGAGTAAAATGCACCTTTCTTTATATTCAGGACAAGGTGTCATATGCTGTTGAGATTGAGGGAAAAGAATACACAATTCATCTAGAAAAGAACAAGTAAGTGATGAATTGCTTTAAATCATTAAATTATTCCAACTGTTGTGTCCAGATGACAAGCTGGCAGGTAGCACAGGAGTTTTGAATCCTGTGTTTCTGTGTGGGAAGTTGCAGGTACATCCCAGCTCTGCAAAATGGGAAGGGATTGAGTCCTGGTGTCCTGGCCATCAGCCAGAGATGTTTTTTGATTCCTGCAGCCCTGGGGAACCCCTTCAGAGCAGGAAGCTGCAGATTACTCCAAGGAGACCCAGGGAATCTACAACTCTTTCTATTCACAGCTAAAAATAAACAAGCTGAACTGTATTTCAAGTAAATATTTTCACTTTTGTCTGGATTTTGTTTATTGTTTCAGTTTTGTGCTTTTTCCTGTCTCAGTAGCACAAGGACACTAATGAATGAGGGAACTGACTGTCTCTCCAAGGTCTGAATTCTGACACCTCACAGCTGATGGAGGTGCTGTCTGTCTGGAGTTTTAGGGCCACTTGCAGCACCAGCACATGGTCATTTACCATTACTGCTGCTCCCAACTGCCCTTGTGATAGAGACACAACTGTGCAAGCCCTTGGGGAGCTCCAGCTGCCACTGGCCAAGGCCCTGACCCTCAGAAACGTGGGAACTGAGCTGCACCACATCAGTGGAATTACCAGGATGGTGCAGCAGTCTCAGTCGTGGGAGACTTTCCAATGCACTTCCTCCTTAAATTGGGGAGGCAAAGGCATATGCAGCAGACTGAGGGCTAGAAATTTTTTTTTCCTGCTTGGAAACAGGCTTTTAGCACAATTTAATGGGTTTTGCTGCTTGTTCTACTCTCTGAGGTGAGGTGGTTTGTTTGATTTCATTAGCAGTTCTGCCATTCTGCTCTCTGGAATTTTGCTGTGAAAAATTTATTATTGGAGGGATTTCCTTTTTAATGTTTCCTTATTTAATTGCTATTTGCCTATTTGTCCCACTTTTGATTAGGGCCATCTTACTGCCCTGCTCTGGTGTCACAGTTGTTCCATGAAATTCCTCTTGTAGCCTTCTCCCCTTTCATTGCAGAGACCTGCTGCCCAAAGACTTCACAGTTTATACCTACGACAAGGAGGGGAAGTTGCAGCTGGAATATCCAGATGTCCAGGTGGGATTTCCTTCTCTTCATCCCCTCTCTGAAGGTGCCTGGCTCAGAGGCGCTGCGGGATGAGGGAGTCGGGATTACAAAAGGATAGTTGTGTTTTCTGCTGGGCCAGCTTCAGTACCCACTGCCCTCTCCTGGAGGGAGTCCTTAATTCTGGCCGAGGCTCTGACCCGTGAGAGACTGTGTTTTCTGATGTGGGGGTGCTGGGTGTCCCCCCAGGAGCGGCTGCTCTCGGCCGCTGGGGCCTGCTCCTGGCAGCAGCGCAGGGCCCTGGCCCTGCCCGCGGCCTGGAGCCCGCAGGGCAGCACTGGCTGCTGAACTGGCAGCTTTGCTTTCGCTGCCAAGCACAGGGGGCTTCCAGATGGGTGCCCCAGCCACAGTGAGCCGTGGGCCACTGGCCCGTTCCTTCAGCTGGGCTGGCTGCTCTGAGCTAACAGCTTCTGAGGGTGGGCAGGCAGTCTGTCAGCCCTGACGGGTGGGAACTGCTGGGGGGATGGATGGGAAGGAGCTTTGAGGGGGATGTGACCTGTGTAGTGTTGGAGTTACTCCACGGGAAGCACGTCTGCATGCTTTCTTGTCCTGTAGGAGCAGGCTGCCCCACGTGTTGCCTTTGGAAATGGAGAATTAAAAGCAGATTGTGTGATACAAAATGCATGAGAGCTTTTCTAATGGCTTCACTCGTAGGGATCAGTGGTGTTCCTTTGAAAGGAAGTGTTAGTCATACATGATTCATGGGATCTTGTTCTTGAAAATAGAGCACCTGAGTCAAATGACTGTTTGCTTCCTAGTTAAAAGGGATTGGTTAGAGGGAAAATGCTTTTTCAGCACTAGGTCACAGAAGTGACGCTGGCCCTGAAGGATTAGCACAAGCACAAGCCCTCTCTGCTTTCTGCCCTCCTTGCTGAGCACCAGGTGCCAGAGTCTGTGTTATAGACCCCTATATCAGAGTCTGAAGATGCCCTTGCCAGAGAAAATGCCCCATGCTACCCCTTGTCGAGTTTCCAGAGTAAGTATGTGCAGAGCACCCAGTGGAAGTGCCCCACGTGCCAGGGCTGCTGGGAGCTCTGGCAGGTGTTGTCCCTCCTCCTGCTGCAGACGGGCGACAGACAAGCCCCAACCTTCTGCCAGAAGGCTGAAGAGTAATTTGGCCCAAATCAGGAGGGAGGGGCTGGCCTCGAAATACTTGAGGCAGGGTGGAGCACAGAGCAGGAGAGGGATAGCCTAGGTCAAGTTAAGAAATCCAGCTGTGTTAAATTTCACTTAATGCATTTTGTGTTCTTGAGCTGTAATCACTGCTGGCCAGTGGCAGATCAGAGATTGCCCTGGGTGTGCAGGCACGCCTGAAACGTGTGTGTAATGCACCCTTGTTTTCCTGTCCAGGATCACTGCCACTATCAGGGATTCGTGGAGGGGACCCTGGACTCCCTGGTGGCTCTCAGCACCTGCTCGGGGCTCAGGTAGCACAACTCATCCTTTGTGTCCCAGCTGCCACACTGTGGCTGAACCCAAGCCCCAGTTCTGCTGGTTTGAACTGTGCCTCAGCCAGCCAGGCAGGCACTGGCTGCACTGAGCTGCCTTGGTGCTCCTGTGCTGGGGCATCTTTTATTCAAGGAGTCCACAGATGTTTGAAGTACCAGCAAATAAGTTATTCATGCTGTTTGTTACCAGCATGCAGTAAGCTGGTTTTGATGCTTATTTTTGAACACTAGTCTCCAGGTTGCACAAAATTGGCCCTAAACCAAGTGCACCTCAAGTTCGATGGAATTGTTTTCTACTTTGGGCTAATTGCCATATATTCTGTGCCACTGGTTTTTTGCAGGGCCATGCCAGGCACCAGAGTGGCAATAGTGTGTTTGAACTAAAGCGTTTCTGCTTAGACCTGGGCTGTAATTCCTGGGGCATTGCAGAGCCTTACAGAGGTATTTAATCTCCTGCATTTGTAAGGCCCTACTCAGTGAAAGGCTGCTGCCAGGCCTGAAGTGAAGTGTGCTGGTTCACAAGAGCTGAGGTACAGGCAGGTTAACTGCAGAATAACTGTTCCTTTGTTTAGCTGTACCAATTCTGGGTAGCTGTCCTCTGTGCTCAGTGCCAGATTTCTCACACACTGCTGTATTTTAGGGGTTTGGTGACAATAGGGAATGTCACCTATGGCATTGAGCCCATGGATCCCTCTTCTGGCTCTAAACACATTTTATATCGACTGGATAACGTGAAGAAAGAGCCCACAACGTGTGGAGTAACTGCTGAAGGCCAAGGGGAGCGTGCAGAGGGAAATCTCCATCCCAGCATGACCCAGCTGCTGCGGGTAAGTCCTCCCCAGCCCCACGTAAGGGGTTTTGTGAGTTCATTTAAGAGTATGGAAGCAGCTTATCAGATTTCCTGGGACTTAGCACATACCTAAGGGTTTATGATTTGGGGGGTTTCTGCACTACTGGGCAGCTCAGTTTCTTCCCCAAAGCAGCCACAGTCTCCTCCTGCTTCTGCACATGGCAGTGAGTGGGGCAGCTGGAATATTCCTAGGGGTTTCTGGGCAGGAACAGGACCCTCGTGGAGAGGCTTGTTAACAAAATACTGCATCAGGAGCCAGGAGAATATTGTCACGTTTATTCCATCCTCCTCAACATCACAGTGGCAGTTTGAAGTCCCCCTTGTCCTTCAAGGACTGTCTGTACAGGAACAGGATTGAAATGAAAGCAGGAGCATGAAAAACATTGTGTTTCACTTCAAGATCAGTGGCATTTGCTTGAAGAATCTTTCTGCCCCCTTATGAAGGTGTGTGCTGACTTTCCAAAGCAACCTGTGCAGAGGTCCCTTGCTTCTGAAACAAGGGAAGTCTTTGTGCAGCTGGGTTTTAGTGTAAAGCACAGAGACTGTCATTGCATTGGATTACACTGCTTGGCTTTGGCACTGTGTGCTTTGGGTGTGTCTCAAACCACTGGTGGTATCAAGTGAAATATGACAATGTCATGAGGGGTTGTTTTGTTTACACTTGAATTAATAAACCTGAAGTTGTCTAAAACATTTTTTTTTCCCCCCAGAGAAAGAGGGCGGTCCTGCACCAGACAAGATACGTGGAGCTGTTCATAGTTGTGGATAAAGAAAAGGTGGGAATTCTGGTTGGCTTTCCTTTTTCTTTCTCCTCAGGAGAGGGCCTGGAAAGCCCTCAGGCTTCATTACTCCCAAATGGATTGTTGAAAACCACTTGACAATTTACCCAAGTTGTGCAAATATGCTACCCTAGAAGTGGATAAATGTGTGCAATGCAATCCTCCTCAGAAAAGGAGTCAGACAGGGAGAGGTTCTGTTAGCAAGGAATCTCACACTGGAAGGAAAGCACGTGGTAAAATCTGCCTTTGCTGTTGTCCTTGGAATATTGAGCTGCTGGGAAGTAGCCGTGAAGATGTTGTTGTCTTGGTTAGCATCTGCTTGGAGCCAGGCAAAAATGTTCTGTTCCTTTTTCTAACTGTTGCCTCTGTCTCTTCTCTTCATGAGGCTGAGTTTCTTTGTCTTGCAGTTTGAAGACTTTGGGAAGAGTGAAACAGAAGTAAGAGAACACATGGTGCAGCTGGCAAACTTCCTGGACAGTGTGAGTAGGAGGGATGCAGTGTGCTGCAGCCCTGCTGCCTTTTGGAAATGTCCACCTTGGCCTCTGTTCTGGTACCACTTTGGGGAATGCATCCCCATGGAAGCTTTTCCACCTCTAAATCCATCTGCACTTACCCACCTTGAGAATTAGTTTAGGAAACTCTTCCAAGCCATGCTCCATCCAGTGAGAGACAGGACAGATTGCTGCAATTATTGCAATTCTTGTGTCTGTGTGAAGGTTAGAGAAAAAGCACGTCTATAGCTCCACTATTTCACATGATATTTGTCAGAATTGAGACTTTTTATTTCTGTTTGGTGTTGTCTTAGAGTGTAGCCAGTGTGGCATTTAAGCATTGATCCTGTAGCTAATGAGGGTCTAAATCACAGGGAAAATGCATCCTGGTGGTTCCAGCTGTGAGAAAAACCCCAAACCCACACAGGAAAGATGGATACTTGCAGTAAGGTCGATAACAGCAGGCCACTTGTTTTAGTCTGAAGGCACTGATGAGCCTCTCTGCTCCTTTTCCTGCCCAGATGTACGTTATGCTGAACATCCGCATCGTGCTGGTCGGCCTGGAGATCTGGAAGCACGAGAACATCATCAGCACGGATGGGGGGGCTGGGGATGTGCTGGCCAACTTTGTGCAGTGGCGAGAGAAGAGCCTGGTTCTGCGGCGGAGGCACGACAGCGCCCAGCTTGTCCTGTGGGTACCAGCTCCTTCCCTTTCACCCAGGAGTTCATTCTGCTCCTGCCTGCTCAGCCCAGCTGCACTGCCTGGGCTCTTTATATGCACGGGGATGATGTGGTAGAGGCTTTCTCTGCAAGCACTTGTCTTAAATCAACGGAGTAAAGGCATCTTGGGCAGACAGCAAAAGCTTACCTGCTGCCACTTGTGCTTGCAGTCAGGAGCAGTGCTCCTGTGTCAGCCTTGGAAAGCTGGAGCATCAGGATTTGTGCCCCACAGGCAGGAGTGGTGTGCTGATATGGGCTCTGTGTGTCTGTACAGACAGATGATGGCCTTTCCTTTCTCTTCATGACTGTAGGAAGAAGGGTTTTGGTGGCACAGCTGGAATGGCCTATGTGGGAACAGTGTGCTCCAAGAGCCATGCAGGAGGCATTAACGTGGTGAGATTTCTTCAGTGATCTCTGAATGTGATTGAGGTCAGAGTTTGCACTCTGAAAGTCTTCCTGGAAGCACAGAGTCTTTCATAACAAAGCTGAAGTGGTTTAGTGGGGCTCTTATGTTGTCCCAAACAATTTCTGACACTTCCAGGATATCTGGATCATGACTTCTCTGTAGTCTTCTGCTCAGCTTCTCCTCTGCTCAGGGTGCAGTACTCATGCAAAAGGATTTCTCTGTGTTGTTTTAAGCATCTCTGCCTCAGAAGTCTGTGGGAGCTATGGGTGCTCTCAGATCTGTCCTGTGCTGTCTGAGCTGCAGCTGTGAGCTCCCTGAGCAGTGCTGGCTCCCTGCGTGTTCTCTGTGGAACTGCAGAGCCTTAACAAACCGAGCTGCTGGGCTCAGATAACTCACAATCCCAGAAATCTGACCACTGACAGAAGTGCTGGAATTTGCACATTTCAGGAGAATTGGGCTGGTGTGGGGAGTTCTAGTTTTTGTGTTAATGTTGCAGCTGCTCTGGAAAGTGGAGGTTGTTGGGTGGTGTCCCAGAGAGGTTTCTCTGAGGGCTCTTACTGCTAAGCAAACTCCATGCACTGGGTTGGAAATCCAGCACTGTTGGTCTGAGAATCCAGATAATGCAGAGACAGAGTGGCAGAAGGGTCTCCTTGGCACAGAGGTAAACATTGACTTTGTCAGTTTAAGCTCTCTGCTGACTGCCTTCTGTGTCACTCCTGTGCAGTTTGGAAGGATCAGTATCCAGATGTTTGCATCCATCATGGCTCACGAGCTCGGCCATAACCTGGGGATGAACCATGACGACGAACGAGTCTGTCACTGTGGGGCAAGCAGCTGCATTATGAGCTCTGGAGCATCGTAAGTAGCTGGCCAAGGGAAGGCAAAGAAGGCTCAAAATGCCCCATCCACGTGCTTTGTTTTTGTGGATTACTTCCACCTTCACATTCCCCTTGCAGAGTCCTGTTGTGCTTGTAATGGGGAAAGCAAATGTCCCCCTTGTTCTGCAAACAGGGGATGCTGGCTTGGCTTAGTGTAAAGCTCAGCTCATTTCCTCCATTGCAGGGGATCAAGGAACTTCAGCAGCTGCAGTGCAGAAGACTTTGAGAAGCTGACACTCAACAAAGGTGGGAGCTGCCTGCTCAACGTTCCGAAGCCCGATGAGACCTACAGCGTCCCGTACTGCGGGAACAAGCTGGTGGACGCTGGGGAGGAGTGTGACTGTGGCTCACCGAAGGTGAGCTGGGTGTTTTCCCAGTGGTGCCAGGGCAGTCTTGTGCCCCTGCCTCGGAGGGGACTGTTTGAGACAGAGGGGAGGATTCTGTGACGCTCACAGCCCTTGTGTCCTCAGGAGTGTGAAAGCGATCCGTGCTGCGAGCCAGGAACCTGCAGGCTCCGGTCGGGTGCTGAGTGTGCTTATGGTGACTGCTGCAAGAACTGCCAGGTAGGACACTGCCGTGGTGCAGGAAGCTGAGAGAAGGAGAGCATTGGCTTAGCCACTGCATGTGTGACAGGGAGTTGTCCTGCGTGCCCACGAGGGCTTCAGATGGGTCCCTTGTTGGGGGCACATCATGGGTCAGGCGCAGTGCCAGTCCCTGCTGCGAGGTTCCTGTTCTCTGACTCAGTTTCCCTCCCCTCTGTGCTCAGCTCCTTCCTGGAGGCACCGAGTGTCGGGCCAGTACCAACGAGTGTGACCTCCCCGAGTACTGCAACGGCTCCTCGCAGTTCTGCCAGGCCGACTTCACCGTGCAGAACGGGCACCCCTGCCACAACCAGGAGGCCTACTGCTACAACGGCGTGTGCCAGTACTACGACGCTCAGTGCCAGGACATCTTCGGCTCCAGTAAGGGCGAGCACCCTGGTACAGTCTAAGGGGTGTAACTAAAGGATACACTGAGTTTATTGATTTGCTTTTCTGTAACAAAGACCAGCTGGCTTTGGCAGAGGATTTGAAGCCGTGGTGGTGACGGCTTAGCATGATGGTCCTGTGTTCTTCTGTGTTACACTTAAGTATTACTTGAATCCCCAGCACAGAACTTTGTTACACTTACCATTTCTGGTACAGTGGGGTTTCTGCTCTACAGAGCTGCAAAGAAATATCAAATGCTAGAATTGACTCACATTAAGTAACTGTTTTTCTCCATTTTTAAGCTTGGAACCTTGTAATTCCGAGGTTGTAAGCTCTTCAGTGTTTTGATCAAGTTCCTAAGCTCGCTGCTGCATGGCAAATGCTTGGTGCAGCAGGGTGGTTGCTCTGGGTACAGGAGATCCTGTGTGAGCTGTTTCTGTGCCTGGCTAACGTGGCTCCTCTCTCTGGGGATGGGCTGTTGTTTGCAGAAGCCAAAGCAGCCCCCAACATTTGCTTTACTGAAGTGAATTCCAAGGGGGACAGATTTGGCAACTGTGGTTTCCACGGCCACGACTACAAGAAATGCTCCAGCTGGTGAGTTGAGCCCCGTGCATTGGGAAGTTCTGAAATACAGAGCTGGGAATCTGTGCTTGGGTGCTGCAGTGTCAGTCTGGGAGGTTGTAGCAGGTGCACAGGGGAGGGATGCAGGGCTGTGGTGAGGAGAGCGTGTTCCACATCTCCTGTCAGGGACTGTGCTTTTCCTAAGTGTTCCCATATGGGAAGACGAGAAGCAAATCATGTTTTCCTTAATGTAGAGATTCCAGCAGCTCTCAGAAAGAAGGGATAAACTACCCTTGCCACACTGGAATGAAGCCCAGTTCAGTTTTATTTGTCAAGTTGCCTCGATTTTGTTTTCAAGTAGCATCTTCCAGTAGAAAGATCGTATCAAACACATGGCAGTCTCTCTCAGAATAAATTCAAGTGCCACTACAGTGTTCTGTGTTGCTGTTGTAGGAATGCCATGTGTGGGAAGCTGCAGTGTGAAAATGTGAAAGCCATGCCTGTGTTTGGAATCAAGCCTGCTATTATCCAGACTCCCATCGGACACACCACGTGCTGGGGGGTGGATTTCCAGCTGGGCTCTGATGTCCCAGACCCAGGGATGGTGAATGAAGGCACCAAATGTGGTAATGGAAAGGTAATTAAAAATTTAAAAATTATATCCTAATGTAATAATGTGGGGTATTCATGGGAATAAAATTTTCAGCTGAATTGTTTCATGAAGAATTATGACCATTATTTTTGGATGCCTGTGGTTAATGTAAAACTAAATGAGTCCACTGATTCCCCCCACTGCCCAGCACTGCACTGCATGTGCATCAGACATTTAATGAGCCTTTCACTTGTAGGTGAAATGAAAGAAATTGAGTTTGTTGAGAGCCAGAATCCTTGCTCTGTCAATGAGCAGGAAGAGCCAGGCCCACACAAATGCCTTGAAGACAACTTTCAATTAAAATCTAACTAAACTAAAGAGTGCAGAAGCTTAGCCCTAGCAGAGGAATGTGCATTCCACATGTCCTTACTGGGCACAATTTAATTGCTGTTCCTTTACATTCAGACTGGAGACAAAAGGCTCCAGTGCCAGCTCAGCCCCATGCTGAGAGGCCTTTTGTGGGACAGAGTTTCTGCAGAGTTTGGAGTTATCAGTGAGAGTGTGTGAGGCTTAGTGGCAGCAAGCACAGCGTGGCTGGGGGCTAGGAGCAGGCATCTGGGCAGGCACGGGGGCACTGAAATGCCATCACCCCTCATCTGTGGGCACCTCTCTTCCCCAGATCTGCAGGCACTTCCAGTGTGAGAGTGCCTCTGTCCTGAACTACGACTGTGACGTGGAGAAGCAGTGCCACGGGCACGGGGTAAGCAGGGAAGAGAGGCAGCAAGTTTTAAAATGGTGATTAGTAACTTTATTTTTCTGTTTTGTCGAACTGTAAAACTCTCTGTAAAATGGCTCTAGGCAAGAGAACCTGTAGCAGTGTCAAAAAAATCTTTGACAAAACTCTCTGCCAGGCAAGAATTCCCAATTCCAGTGTTGCTAATGAAATTTGACTCTGCATTCCACAAAGGGAAAAAAAGCAAAAACCAAGCAAAAGCCATGGTGTGTAAGCTGTTGGGATAGCTAATCCTTGGAAGCTCTTCCTGAGCAGTGCTGTGTGTGCTCAGTCATGTGAAATCCTGGGATGCCTGGCCAAGGACTGTTTGGAATTGGCTGGGGAGGTACTGGGTGAAATTCTCCAGGCTGAGCAATACGAGGGACTGAACAGGTCATGGCTACTTCAGGCAGATTTAAATGCACAGAAATGGGAGTTACTGAGTATTTGTGTTTTGGAATACAGGTGTGCAACAACAACAGGAACTGCCACTGTGAAGCAGGCTGGGCCCCCCCTTTCTGTGACTCCAAAGGCTACGGGGGCAGCGTGGACAGTGGCCCTCCATACAATGGCAAGTGGCTGTGAGGGCTGGGGCTGGCTGGGGCTGGTTAAAGCTAGGCACTCTGATGCAATAACAGCCTGGAGAAACACACTGGGGCTCGGGCAGATCCCTCAAATCATCCGACAGAAACAGGGAAAGGCTGTTTTAGTACAGCCTGCAGGGGAGAAATTGCTGCATGTAAAAATGTCAGGATTAAGAGCCCAAGTTCTTTGTCTACAGCAAACAGTGGCTGGAGAAGAGGTAGATTTAACATCAGACCAAAAGGCAGAAGCTCTGTTTTCCTCTCTTGTAAGATCTTCAGTCATGAAACATCACAGTCATGAAAAACGAGGATTGATCTCCTAATTTAATGTGCTACTGCAGCCCAGGGTTCAGCTCTAAAAGATAAACAGAAAGGATCTATTTGGGCATCTGCCTTACTGGATCCTTTTGGGTTTCTCCTGTGAAAAATGGAAAACAGTTACAGAGCCATTCCTACCCAATACTCACTGCTGTAACGAGTCAGGTGGCGGTGACACCGTCTCAGGCTCGTTTTTCTCCCCGGTTTTGTGCCTCAGACAAAGACACCTCTCTGCGCAATGGGCTGCTGGTGTTCTTCCTCCTGGTGCTGCCACTGCTCACAGCTGCTGCTCTGGCCTTTGCCAAGAGGGACAGGCTCAAGCGCTGCTTCAGGAGGCTGATGTCCCACTGCCACTCGTGAGTGCCCCCTCCTCCCTGCCTCCTCCTCTGCCCTTGAGCAGTCCCAGCCAGTGCCAAAGTGGAGGCATATCCCAGCCCCAATATCCCAATGGGATATGTGGAGGCATATCCCAGCCCCCCATATCCCAATGGCATGTGTAGCTTGCCTCTGGCAATGACAGAAAAGATAAATTCATCCCAAATCAAGACAGCACAGAGTTTTCTCTTTACTGTTACGTTTGCTCTTGTGCTTTGGTGATAGGGGTTTATATTTTTGGGTCCCATCTTTTTGTAAAGGGGCAAAGGGAAGCTGCCAGAGTCTTGAACAGAAGAAGGGTGGTTGTTGTTTATTAGGTTTGTGGTAAATATATAAATATAAATAAATATCAATATATAAATTGTGCTAAGATAGTATAAATCCAGCTGTCAGGGTCACAGAGCCTGGGATCACAGCCTGCACAGTCCTTGTGTCTGGGCTGTGTGCTCACACAGTCCATGTGCATCGGATTTCAGGTCACTTCAGTCACCTCCTCCTCGGCCAGACACTGAACCCAGGGGCTACCAGCAGAGGGGCTTCTCCCGTGGCATGCCTTATGCTCCAAGAGCTGTACCCATGGTAGGAATCCTCTCCTTTCCCTTACTCTATTTGTTACTCTCAAGTAAAGAGATGAAGGCAGTTACTATAATTTTTGCCCTAATAAAAGCTTTAAAGTTACGTCTTTATTTCTGAAAATGATGTTTGCCCTTGATAAAAAGCAGAGAGAATATCTGTTTCCTAAGGGACGTGTGGGGGGCTCCTCAGTTTCCCAGTTTAAGCGTTGTCCCAGGCTGTGCTTAGTTTACCTGCTCTGCTGCTCCCTTTTCCTGATGACAGAACGCCCACCCCACGTGAGAGCCCCTCTCCTTGTCAGGGCAGTTGTCCTCTGAAAGCCACAGCCAGCCAGGGCACACCCCCAGGCAAACCCAGTGCTGCTGGGATCAGCCTTCCTGTGTTTTTCAAAACCCAGCAGTCCCCAGAGTGCTGTTACTCTTCCTGCTGAGTTCCTCAGAGGAAAGAGCAATTCTGCCATTGCCAGGC
Organism: Promerops cafer; assembly: GCA_013398275.1. Classification (NCBI taxonomy): domain Eukaryota; kingdom Metazoa; phylum Chordata; class Aves; order Passeriformes; family Nectariniidae; genus Promerops; species Promerops cafer. The sequence goes on from VZSE01005588.1 coordinate 38,731, forward strand.
TGGTTTGCAAGTGTTCTTGAACGTCGCTTACTTAGTGACACAAATATTTTGATTCCCTATGCGCAATTCATGAACATTTTCTATTTTCTTCCTAGGATATGCATCCAAATTCCTTTCCTGTGCCAGCTTACCCGGTTAACCAGCACCCTCAGCAGGCTTTCCAGCAGCCCTACTACTCCCCGCCGCAGTACCCGCTGCAGCAGCCGCCGAGGGTGCCCAGCAGGTCAGTGGACTTGGTGCAAATGCCACTGGCAGTGGCCCTGATGGGTCTCTTGTCCTGGCTGTCACTCCCGGGAGCCCTGGGGTGTTCCATCCCATGCTGTGTGCAGGCAGGGCTGGCCCTTCACTGGCAGAAGTTTCTCCTTCATCCCGAAAGGCAGCGCATTCATCCTGCTGCGAGGTGATGAACGAGGCTCAGAGCGCCGCTGCGGGGGCAGATCAGCCCAGCAGGTGGATGGAAGGCCTGCTAGAACAGTCAGTTTAAAAGCAAATTACTCAAAAATCTGTCACTGTGCTGATTTGTGAATGTCACGGCCAAGTGCAAAACCATTTCTCTTAACTTGGAACAGAAAGTTTTCCTGTATTTTTCATCTTACTTTTTAACTGTGCTTGTAAGATGCAATGCTGTGCTGTGACACACACAGCCCCAGAAGCGCCAGAGACTGAGTGGGAGCAACCCAGCGTGCCTCATGCTGGTGGGGCGCTCGGGCCAGGGGGTCTTTAGAGAATTTTGGGCCAAAAGGTGAGTTTTAGCAGTCGGGGGCTCCCAGAGGGTTTCGGGCCGTTGGAGGCGCCGTGTGGCGCGGCCCGTCTGGATGGAGCCTCGCTGTGGGGGCCGGGGCGGGGGCAGTGGGGTGGTGGCCGGGCCCTTTGGGGCGAGGGCCGTGGCACTGACCGCCCCTCCTCTGTCCCCTCGCAGGCCCCCGCCCCCGCAGCAGAAGGTCACACCTCAGGGGCCGCCGCCTCCGCAGCAGAAGTGTTTACCTCAGGGACAGTACTTCCCTTCCCGACCGGCGCCTTTGCCTCCCAAATAGCTTCTGGCTTCCTCGGGGCCTTCACACGAGCTGGCCTGGTGGCTGCGACAGCTGAAATTGCAGTTCCCCTCCTGGCATCCCGTGGCAGCCTCCCTGAGATCCACACCGGGAGCGGAGAACTTCACGCTCAGTAAATACCTCGACAAAGCTCCAGGGACTGAAGCGCCCAGCCCGTCCCTCGCTCTGGCCAAGCTTTGCCCCTGCAGCCACGCTGGCAGCAGGAGTGCAGGGGAAGCAGTCCTGAAATCCAGCACGTGGGTTTGGGTTTCCCCATTTCTGCCACGAGCCCTGGTGAGGAAATTGTCCGATTTGCTGTTGTCTCTCTTTCTGTGCAGTGAGGAATTGGAGTAACCCGTTTACAAAGCAAGGAGATCTGCTCAGTTAATTTACAGTTACTCTGCATGGACTGGGAAGTGTTTCCCATGTACACCTTAATGGCATACATGGGATGAGGTCTCAGAGGACTTTTGCAGGAAGAGAGATATATTTTAAACATGTTTATGCATGTTTATATGTTTATAGATGCATAATAATGCACTTAAACTCTTAACTCCATGCTGACTGACACTAAGCTGTGCTATAGGAGCACTGAGTTTAATGCTTTTTAATTAGTGGCTAAATGAGACTCCTGTACTAATTCCCACTAATACATGGATGGGCAGTGAAGATAAAGGTACGAGAAGACACGGCCATGTTCTGGTTTTAAAAAAGGGGGTGCTGTTAGGTTTTAATTCGGGTCTAAAGACAGCAGCAGTCCCTGCAGAACACTGGGCAGCAGGAAGTGTCTCTGCCTGGACCACCAGAGCTTCTCTGGGCACTTTAAATGGGAACCTGGTGATTGATGCACCCCGTCTTTTAACACCCAAGCCCCTGCAGTGTCAGTCAGGATGCCTCTGGGCTACTGTGTCAGACCAGACTGCCCTCTGCTCCTGCACCACGGGCTAGGCTGGATTTTGGAACTCCTGAGCAGAGGTGCTCAGCGTCCCCTGTGCTAGGAGAGGGAGCTGTAGATCCTGATCCCGTGGTGCCGTGGGTGGAAGCAATAGAAACCTATTGCACAACTTGCTAAAAGTGAGGTTCTGTTGCACAAACTTGCTCAAAGTGAGATAAGTGCTGAAGAGCGTGCTGGGCTGTTTCGCTCCGTGCTCGCCACAAGCACAGCTCAATCTGTAAAATCCCCCTAATATTGCCAAAAAGTAATCTTTTCCTCTGTATATACATACATAAATATATATATAGTGTGCGCAGTAATAAAATACTTGAACTCCTGTGATTTCCCATAAACTTAGACTAAGATTTATAACGCTATTAAAATCTGTAAAATGTCACCTAGAATTTCACCAACTCTGCTGGTGGGGGGGGTCTCCTTTTTGTTCCAAGATAATCAATTACTTCCTAATTGTGTTGCTGTGTCCCGCTCTGCCTGAGTGGGCTGGCTGTCTGTCTGTCTGTCACAATGAGCACTGCAGCTGGATGCAGCCCATCTCCAGCCCTGGTCAGAGGGTGGGGAGAGAGGAGGGGATCCAGGGAATGAAGTAATCCAGAGAGATGTACTTAACTGTGTGACACGCTGTGTGTGTGAATTAAACTGTGCTGAAACGGTGCCTTTACTAGACAAAGAGTTTTTGTACTCCCAGCGTGCACGGTGGAGCAGCCGCAGTGCCGAGGGCAGGGACGTGTGCTTTTAGAAGCGAGCCCGGGGACAGGAGATGGCTCCAAATTTTGGTGTTGAGTACTGAAGATGACTACTGACTTTCTTTTGTGAAGTGTGTGGATACCTGTCCCCGGGCACCTCCGTGTCGATACCTGTCTGCATCCACCTCCGCAGCCGGCCCCGCGCTGGTCTCTGGCCAAAGGGCTGTTCCCGACCCCTTTGTACAGCCCCAACAAGCAATAAAGATGCCAGTTTTGTACAAGTCTCTGCTTCGGCCTCTGCTTTAAGGGCTGGGGGCTGTTGCTGGTGGGGCTGTTACCTGAGGGGCAGTTACTGGTGGGCTGTGGGGCCGTTACTGGCGGGGCTGTTACCGGCCGGCCATGGGGCCACTTTGTGCAATGCAGCCGCTGCTGCTCCTGCTGCTCCTGGAGCTGCTGCACGAGGCTGGGCAGGGCCCCCCCGAGCCCCCCGCCCGCCGGGGCTGGGCTCAGCCATGGGGGTCTCTGCCCCCCGTGGGTGGGCAGGTTTGGTCCCAGATCACAGTCCCGCAGCAGCTGGGTGTGAACACACAAGGAGTGGCGGGGCTGAAGCAGGCACGGTGCTGGGGGCTCTGGGAGGCTGGGAGAAGGGAGGGGAAAGTGAGGTTCAGCTGCAGAAGAGGGCTGGGGGAGTACAGATGTGGAGGCAGCTGTAACAGCAGAGCTGCCAGCACCATGATGGCTGCACCCACCCTGTGCTCCCCCTTTGCTGTTCACAGCAGGCCTCGGATCGTGCTATTTCCAACTCCCTGTTCCCAATTCTCCCCCTCTCTGCTTTTCTGTATGCACAAGGATGCAGTGTCCTACATCCTGAGGATTGAGGGGAGGCTGTACACCATCCACCTGCAGCAGCAGTGAGTGGGCCCTGACACTGCCCTCGCTGACAGCTGCCCTGCTCCCTGGCGGCTGCAGGACCTGCAAGAAGCTTGAGAAGCTCTGGGTAATGGATGCTGTTGTAAGTGCCTCACTTTGCGCCTCTCTCTCGCAGTGCCTTTTTATCTGATGATTTCCACACCTACGTGTCCAGTGAGCAGGGATCTTTGCGCTCTGATTCTGCCCACGTTGAGGTAAGCTGGCCTTGCTTTGGGCTGCTCGTGCTCCGAGTGTCCAGCTGTCTGGGTGGTGGTGAGGGGATCACCTTCCCAGCCCTGTCCTCTGTCGTGTCACAGGGAGGCTGCCACTACTGGGGCTACATCGATGGCTTCCCCAGCTCAGCAGTGACCCTCGACACCTGCTCGGGGCTCAGGTAAAGCACCGGCGCTGTCCCTGCGCTGCCCTCCCCGTGGGCCTTTGCCCCGGGGGCCGGGGTGCCCTGGCAGCCTGGCCTGGAGCCAGCCGGTGCTGGGCAGCTGTCCCCTGCTGGTGCCTCGGCAGGGGCTTGCTGCAGTTTGAGAACGTGAGCTACGGGATCCAGCCCCTGGGCGAGGCCCCTGCGTCCCAGCACGTGCTGCACCGAGTGAGGGAGGAGCCCCCCCGGGCCCGGAGCCCCCCCGGGGCAGCGCCGGGCGGACTGGCGGCCCGGGACACCCGGGACAGGGCCCCCGGGGACGACGAGGTGAGGGGTGCCAGTTCTCGCAGTGCTGCTGCTGTCCCTGTCCCCTGAGGATGCTGCTGGAAGCTTTGGCCAGACACGGGGACAAGCTTTGAAGGGACACTTGAGAAGCACAGCCAGCAGCAGCAGTGAGGCGACCAGAGAATGCAGAATCTGTTCCTTGAAGCCCATTTTCTCTTTTAGCCCCTCTCGGCCGCTGCACAATCTCCCAAATACCTCACAGTATACGTGGTTTTGGACAAGGCTTTGGTAAGTCCGTGGCAGCCACTTTTTCCTTGTCTTTGCCTGACTTCTGTGAGCATGGAAATGGTAACCTTTCCCAGCTTTTACGTGGGTTTGTTCTCCGTTTTGAAAAGTTAGGCGTACTGTGGATTTTGTAGGAAAGAAGGAACGTGGCTTTGTAGCTCATGCCTCCGTGGCTCGGTGTTGGGAATCATTTCAGTGTTCCAACATTGACATGCTTCACCCTGGTAAGCACCTCGTCTGCCCTTGTGTCCTCTTGGGTTGTTTTTCAGTACAACTATATGGGATCAGACCCGAATGCTGCGACGCAGAACATAATCCAGGCCTTCAGTTTAATCAACAGTGTGAGTTCTTAAGTCTGGTTTGTACTGCAGTGAGATGGGAGATGAGGGGGATGTTGATGTTAGCAGTGGCCCCCTCTTTTCTGTCTGCTTTTAGCTTTAGGAGGATGTTATGTAAAAAATTTCGTGTTTCCTGAGAAGGTTTTTCCTCTGGACATGTCAGTCTGCCACGAAAGAACATTATTTCCCTGTGTGATGGCCACGTCCCGTGCAGATGTACAGACAAACAGGCAGTGTGCCTTAGGGCAGCCAAACCCCTGCATTTTGAGGACTCCTGGGTTGGTTCCCTGTCTGTGCAGCAGATCCCTGATCTCGCTGATCCAATTAACCTGCTTACTCTCAGGTGCTTGTAACCAACTTCCAGTGCTGTTCTCTACTCCACTGGTGGTCTCATGGTTCGCTTGTGTAATGAGAAGTTATTCCCAAAACCCCTAACACTTCCTATGAAGTTACTGCACTTTGGCTCAGGCCTCTTGCTATACCTCTTTATTCTTTACCTGCATTCATTCTTTTGGCTGCAGATGTCATTGAGGCACTGACAGCAGCAATTTACTTTTCCCATGTGTTCACTGTGACTCTGCATGAAGGGAAGGTGTGAGAGCAGATGTTTCCTCTCTTACACTTTCAGATGTTTAATCCCCTTAATGTCACCATTGTGCTGTCCTCCCTGGAGCTGTGGGCAGAGGGGGATAAAATATCGACAGCAGGAGACACAGATGACCTTCTACAGCGATTTTTACAGTGGAAACAGTTGTCTCTGGAGCCACAGGCACACAACATTGCTTCTCTCTTAGGGTAAGATAAAGGTTCATTAGTGTTAAAGGGTACGTGGTAGCAATCAGTCAAACCGACGTAAGTTGAAACTTTGACAACCGCTTTTTAAAAAATCCATATTTCCTAAATCCTTAATGTTCTTAAAGTATTTCTTCCAAGACATTCCTCCTAGCGATGCAGCAGCTGCAATGGTGCCTCCATCCCCTGCCACCCACCCGGGCTGAGGAGATGGGAACGGTGCAGCCCCAGTCCCTGCCCAGCACCAGGCACCAGCCCCCCGCCACGCAGGCCCTGCCCCAGCTCCCTGGGGACAGCAGAGCAGCCGGGGGCACCAAGGGGACTTGGGCTGCACAGAGGCGGCACCCCCACTTAGCACAGCGAGAGGGTGGCCCTGGGACCAGCAGTGAGCCCAGTTCTGTTGCAGGTACAGGGAGCAAGGCGCATTCGCGGGCGCAGCGGCTCCGGGACAGGCATGTCAGAGGGATGCTGCTGCCACAGTGGCCCTGGTACGGCCCCCCCGTCCTCTGCCTGCCCCTCCCCAGCCCACAGGGCTGCGAGCTCGGCCGCGGGCAGCAGGAACGGGGCTGGGGGGGAGGAGGGGAGCTCTGCAAGGGGCGCTCAGCTCCGGCCCCTCGCCTCTGTCCCCCCCAGTACGGCGGGAACGTGACGCTGGAGTCCTTCTCCGTCCTCCTGGCGCAGCTGCTGGGCCACAGCCTGGGCGTGAGCTCGGACAGCGGCCGGCGCTGCGGCTGCCGCGGGCGCGTGTGCGCCATGAGCCCGGAGGCGCTGTGAGTGGGGCCGCGGGGGCGATGAGCTGGGGCACAGGGACGGCTGCGTGGTCTCCCCGTGCCAGGGGTGTCCTCTGCCGCTGTCATTCCACGGCGAAAAGTACAACACAATTAGAGCCACAGACCCGTGGAATCGCTCAGGTTGGAAAAGGCCCCCAGACCACCGAGCCCAGCCCTTGACCAATCACCACCACCTTGTCAAGTGGACCAGAGCACTGAGTACTGTGTCCGTCATTTCTCGAACCCCTCCGGGGATGGGGACTCCACCACCTCCCTGCGCAGCAATTCCAGTGCCTGGCCACTAAATCAGTGAAGAAATACCTGCTTTCATTCCTCTAAGAAGAAAAAAAGAATTAATTAAATAGCAACTTAGTGCTTAATTTGACAAAAGAGACCTTTGCTCTCTAAAGTGAAGGCACCTCAGAATGTTTTTCAATCTCTGTTAATACTGAGCTGTAGATCAGGTGCATTAATAGGCCCCTGGGGCCATCGTACCCTGTGCCAGGGTCTGGGCGAGCCCTTGACTCGCACAGAGCTTTGGGGAGAGAGGGGGGCGGTGGATGTGTAACATAGGAGCTGATAATTGCTTTATTTTAGACTTTTCAGTGGGGCAAAAGCCTTCAGTAACTGCAGCATCAGGGACTTCGAGACCTTCCTGAAGCGGGGCAGAGGCGCTTGCCTTTTCGGTAGCCCCCGCCTGAGCCGCCCGTCCCGCCAGAACGGGGCCGTCTGCGGCAACCACGTGGTGGAGCCGGGCGAGCAGTGCGACTGCGGCACAGCCCAGGTGGGGCCGGGCGATCGCGGCTAAATCCCTCCCTTTGTGCTCTGAGCGCGTGTGCAGCGCCAAGCGTCGAGGCCGGGAGCCCCAGGGCAGCGGGGAGCAGCCCAGGGAGGGTTATGATGGGTTGGAGACTCTTTCTGTGTGGCACCGATCTGGTGGCAGCTTTGCCCGTTTGTTCTGCTGGATATTGCCCAATATGGGGAGAGGAGGAGGAGGAGAAGCTCGGGGGTACAACAAAATAAAATAACATGGGTTTGCCATGTGTCCCCAGGAGTGCCTGAAGGACAAGTGCTGCACTAAAACGTGTAGACTGAAGCCAAAAGCAAGATGTGCTTCTGGATTATGTTGTAAAAATTGTCAGGTAAGGCACATTTTTATAATTATCTCAAAATCATTATTTCTTTTTGGGCAAATAGCATGTTCCCATGCTGAGGCATGGAGCCAAACTCGCTGCTGTGCCATGGGAAAGGTTCCCGGGGCTGGGCTTCCCAGCTCAGCTCTTGGGAACCGCTGGGGCAATCCCAGGCAGCGTCACACGGGTGACCCGGAGCGCCGCGGGGGCCCTGAGGCCGTGGTCAGAAGGGCTCTGTGGGCTCAGGCTGGCAGGCTGCAGAGCTGCTGCTCTCTCCAGTTCAAGTGGAGGAACTCGGTGTGCCGGCCGGCCGCCGACGCGCAGTGTGACCTGCCCGAGTTCTGCAGCGGCTCCTCCGCCGCCTGCCCCCCCGACGTGTACGTGCAGGATGGCTCCGACTGCGGGTATGGCACTGGCTACTGCTACCAGGGACGCTGCCAGTCCTCAGACCTGCAGTGCAAGCGGCTCTACGGGAGAGGTAACAGCCCGTGCTGGTGGCACTGGCACTGCTCAGGGGCAGGGGTGGCCACAGCATCGCGATGCTCTTCAATGCACCAGTCTCGGCTGAGAGTGGGGCATCCGGAGAGAAGGCACAGCTCTAGGAAAGCATTTCAAGCTCTGTTGTGGCTCTGGTTAGCAGAGTCCCCCAGTGCTTCACAGATAACAGTGGAAAGAACAAAAAGCAAATTGTTTTCTGTGGGCAAACTCAATCAGAACATCCCCATTTGCTACTCCCCCGCTGATTTCTGAGGTTCAGGACTGCTGGGGGTTTGGGTAGGGATAGGTATGTTTTCTCCAACTAAATAATGAAAAATGAAGTTACTAGATAGCATGAGGTGTTCCTTTGGGTTCCTTTTAACTGTAGCAGATATTATTGCTAAACCTGTAGACTCCAAGAATGCTCCCGTGGTGTGCTACGAGGAGATCAACGGGCAGCGGGACAGGTTTGGGAACTGCGGGTTCACCGGACACAAGTACCGCCGCTGCGCCTGGAGGTACGCTGGGGAGGGGGCCCTGGCTCTGCTCAAATGCATGTTCCCTTGGGATGGGACAGCCGAGAGAGGTGTCAAGGCTCCAGCTGATGGTGAGGTTTGTGAAGCAATAAATACCTCTGTGTGTGTTCTCCTCGATACGGTGTCTGTCCTCGTGTCACAGATCCTCCCTCGGACCTCCCAGTCCTGCTGATGTTTTCCCACCAGAGTGTGCAGTTCAGCGTTCCAGTGCCCATCAGGCAGCATCTGTGTGTGTCCGTGTGTGTTTGATACACGTCCTGTGCAAATTGGCTTTCCAGGGATCTCAGGTGTGGGAAGTTAATCTGCACGTACCCATCCTACAAGCCCTTCTCATCAGCGGCTGCTGCCGTGATGTACGCCCGCGTGCAGCACCATCTGTGTGTGTCTCTGAGCTACCTGAACGTATCGACGTGGCTGGACCCGCTGCTGGTTCCTCCAGGGACAAAGTGTGCCTCTGGAAGGGTAAGGAAAGATTTTGTAGTCACCTGACATGACCAATAGAAACTGTAAGTGTTAACAAGATCGCAGAAACACTTGTCCTTTGCAGCAGTGTGCTTGATATTTAAAAACACTGTAAAAACTTGCAAACTTTGCATTAAAGGTTTGGTGGGGTGCGGGCACTCAATATGACCTGGCCCCAGGGCAGAACTGTGCCTTGTCTTTTTTTTTTTTCCCTTTTTTTTCCCTTTTCAATAGCGTGTTTTCATTTTCCTTTGGGCCACAGCCTGATGTGCTGGGCGCTGTATGGGTGAGGCAGTGCTGGGCTGGAGCTGCCGTGGTTTTTCCCAGGTGTGTATAAACAACACGTGTCACCCGCTCTCGGTGCTGGGCCACACCTGCGACAGCAAAGCGAACTGCTACGGCCATGGCGTGAGTGCCACGGGGTGCTGGGCTGGGGGCAGGCCGGACGGGCTCCCTGCACACCTGTGCGCCTCCCCGGGCCTCGCAGGTGTGCAACAACAAGGGCAACTGCCACTGCAACCCGGGCTGGCAGCCCCCCGACTGCCGGAGGAGGGGGTCGCGCCGGGGCGGCAGCAAGGACAGCGGCCTGCAGCTGACAGGGGCAGGTGAGCGCGGCCGCCCTGGGCACGGGGCAGCGCTGGCAGCGCCCGTGCCCAGCTGGGCTCTCTCCTGGCAGGCCTGCAGCGAGTGCTGGAGGATGGGGAGATGGCCTGGCTGGTGCTGGGCTCCAGCTTCGTCCTGCTCGTCCTCACGGCGGCCCTGGGGCTCGGCCTGTGGCGGCAGCAGGTGCTGGGCCAGTGCCGCGGGGAGCGGCCGCCGGGCACCGAGGGGTGAGTGCGGGATGCACGGAGTGGGAGAGGGCTGAGGGGATCCCAGAGAGGGCAGGGAAGGGGAGAAGGTGATTCCCATGGGGGCATGAGGATGCTGCCCAGGGCTGAGGTGATCCTTGACCGCTGCAGGTCCCCCCACAGCACCAGCCGGGCCATGGACAGGGAGCTGGAGCCAGACCTGGAGCTGAATCTGGAGCCAGACCTGGAGCTGGCCCCGGAGCTGCAGACAGACCTAGAGCTAGAGCCAGACCTGGAGATGAAGACAGACACGGACCCAACACCAGAGCCAGCGCTGGTGCAGCACCATGGGCACTAAATAAAGGTGTTTGGGCAAAGCTGGTGTCATGGCCAGTGCCCCTGGCTTTAGGTGACATAGTTTGTGTTTTTTGTCAGAGTTAAGCCTGCTCTCGGGGCCACAGCTGCTGCGACTGTCCCCTTTTCTCTGTGGGCACACGGTGGTGGTTGGCATTTGCCCATCTGTGAGGGCTGTGAAGCTGCCTGATGCTGGGGACTGCTGGCAGGGACGGCTGAGGTGCTGTGGCTGCCTCTGAAGTGGACCTCTGGTGTGTGACTGTGGGTGTGTGTGGCTCATGGCCCCCTGCTCAGAGCTGGGGACCAGGGGAGGCCGCGGTGCTGACTGTGAGGGTGTCACCTCTGCTTTGCCTGTGGAGTGCCTGTTTCCTGCAGTGCCCCTGGACCTGCACCCCACGGAGATGCCAGTCCTGCTCTTGGAACCCTGGCCCTTCCCTTCCCAGGCACTCAGGGTGCCTCCAGCCCCTGTCCACACAGGCAGCACTCACAGGGCTGATTTTCCCCCAGAGAGCTGCTGTTTAGGAAGGCCCTGCTCAGAGCATCCTGCTGACCCCCCTCTGGTGGTGGGACCCCACCGGCAGCCCCAGTGACCCCCAGCACGACGGGGAAAGCAGCAGCATCCACTGTGTTTGGTGCACCTCTGGCCAGGTGCCAGCAGGAGCCTGCCAGCACCGGCCAGCCCCAGGCTGGAGGCTGGCTCCTGCCTGCCACGGTGAGGTCAGCAGCCCACTGCTCGCAGGTTTGGCTTTGCCAGCGTGGTGGGGATCCCAGCCACAGCAGCAGTGTCCCCGAGCTGCTGCCCCAGGCCACCTCCCACCCCACGGGAGCCTGGCAGCCCCTCAGGGCGCTCCTGGGAGGGGTCAGCCCACAGCCCCTGCTTCCCCAGAGACAGGCCATGCCCACGGGGACAGAGTTTAATGTTTGCTCCACGACAAAGCCTTATCAGCAACCTTTAGCCTGTTTGCTCAGACCCTCGGGCCGCTGGGCAGCCAGGACAAGGTACTGCTGCTGGCTCAGCACACCCTGCCAGCGGCGTGGCCAGGCCACAGCACGTCCTGGCAGCCAGCGTCCAGCCATGGAGGCCAGCGATGACACGGAGGAGCCCCCTCTGCCTCTGGCTCTCAGCAGCTTCCACGTCTCCGAGGAGTTTGGCTTCCTGCTTCCCGATCCTCTGGTAGGAGCTGGCTGTGCCCCCCGGGAGGCAGACAGGAGAGTGGAGGGGCTGCTGAGCAGCCTTCGGGGGAGCTTTGATTCAGCACTTTGCTGTAACACTTTACAAAGAGCAGTGAGGGGGGCAGCTGCTATTCTGGCACAGGCAGTTTTGGGGGACAATGCCCTATCCTTTGAAATGATGAAAGCAGCAGCAGCAGCAGCACAGAGGAGAGGCAAAGGAGCTCTGCCATTGACACGCTGGCCTTGGCTCTGGAGGATTTTGGGGAGCACAAGAAGGGAGGGGCTCCTGTGCCCAGAGTGGGGCTATTTAATACTGGCCTGGCTGCACAGTGGGGTGGCTGGGGACAGACAGATTGGGTTCACCTCCCATTAATTGGTGACCACACAGGCTCAGCTTACAGGAGGGGAAGCAGACACAAGCCATCGGCAGCGCTGTGCTGGGGGGTGCTGGGAGCCTGGGCACGTTCACAGGCCCCCCCTGCCTCTCCCCACCCAGACAGAGCTGCCGGCACCCTACGGCCCCTGGATGGACATTGCCCGTGAGCTGCCCCAGCTGATCACCAGCCACCAGCTCCGCTCACGCGTTCACCAGGTAAGGTGCTGCCCTTCCTGCCTCCGGAGCTCTCTCAGTCCTGGGTCTGACACAGCAGCGTCTGTAGAAGGTGCAAAAGCAGCCCAGCAGCACGGATGTGTGCTGAGCCTGGACTGACACCAGGCGACAGCAAAGTCTTAGCCCTGGCACAGAGATAACTCCCGCACCAGAGCCAGGGGCTCAGCAGCCAGCAAGGGCTGGAGCAGGGCCCCTCTGGTGTCACAAGAGCCGTGTCTCATCCTGCCAAAGGAGCACAAGGGCTCCCCTTTTGGCACACAGGGCTCAGCTGCTCCCATGGGCATCCCAGCACCAGGGCGAGGGACTCCTTTTTGAGGAAAATCCCATGGATTGCTCACAGACCAGTAACAGTGCAGCAGGAGCAAATCCTGCAGAGCGGGTGGGAAGGGAGGCATAAAGGCAGGGGGGAAGCACTAGGAGGGTACCCCTGGCTGGCGGGGCAGCCCCTCCACCACAGGGGCCTTGGCATTGCTGGCTCTGCTCCTTGCTCCCAAGGGTTTCCCTGGCAGATGCCGCAGCTGAGCACCCAGCACCTCCGAGGACGTGAGGAGCTGCACTTGGCACACCTGGTGCTCAGCTTCATCACCATGGGCTACGTGTGGCAGGAGGGCCAGGAGGGCACCGTGCAGGTAAAGGCAAGGTAAAGCAGGTTCACCTGCTCCTTGGGGTCTGGGAGCTGATGCTGCTCCCTTAGAACCCATCCCGTGGGAGCAAAGCCCCTTTCCTGAGGCTGCAGCAGGAGCGTGCCCCTCCTGCCTGGCTGCTGCCTGCAGACGGGCACCCTTCTGCAGCCTGAAACATCCCCACCTCCCCTGTGCTTTGTGACACCCAGGTCCTGCCCCGAAATCTCGCTGTCCCCTACTGGGAGGTCTCTCAGGCCCTGGGCCTCCCGCCCATCCTCAGCCACGCAGACTTTGTGCTGGCCAACTGGAGGAGGAAGGACCCCAGCGGGTAAGCAGGCAGAGGCCAGCGGACGCAGCGCGGTTCTTCCTGCGGCTGGGCAGCAGTGATGAGCACGTGTTGGGGACAGACCGTTCCCAAACTGCTCCTGTTCTGCCAAAACCCCTTGGATCCCACCTTTGCTGGGGTTGGCCTCATGGCTGTGGACACGGAACTCTGTGGGGACATGGGGGTGTCTGGGAGCAGCCCCTGGGGACAGCTCCTCTATTCCCTGCAGAGCACAGACCGTCACGAGAACAATTTATAATCCCTCTCTCTCTCTCTCCTTTTCTTGTGCATTTGTTGGCCATACCTGGAATGCCTTCAGGCCTCTGGAGATTGAGTAAGTAGTTAATGCTCATTTATTTTGGTTTTGTTTGGATTGGCTCAGCTCTCTGGTGCTGCTTGGGCTGAACCTCTCTCGATGTGTGCACACAGGACAGCGTTTGTCACACAAGGGCCACTGCGACGACAGCAAAGGGACTGTGGCAGAGCTGCTGGCTGCTCTGGCTGCACAGGCCCAGTGGCCATGGGCCATGGGGAGGATGGCAGGGCCCCCTAAACCAGAGCAGTGCTGCTCCCCTTTCACTCTGTGCCAGCTCCTCTCTGCACAGGGTGCAGATAAGAGGCTCTGCAGTCTGGGATGGTTTTCTTCCAAGGGCTCAGCGGGTCCCACAGCGTGCAGGGAATCCTGAGCCACCCCCCCAGCCCCTCTCCTCGGCCCCTTTGTGCAGGAACCTGGACACGATCATCACTCTGCCTGGGGGCGAGAGCCTGCGGGGCTTCATCCTCGTCACCCTGCTAGTTGAGAAGGCAGCTGTGCCTGGCATTAAGGTGGGTACTGCTGTGTGCCGGGGCTCTTTGCTTACCTGCACTCTGAAGTGCCTGAGGTGCACCCACAGGGTGTTCCTGCCCCTGAACCTGGGCTGGGGAAGGGGCAGAGCTGGCGTGGGTGGCAGCAAATGTCCAGAGCTGCTGCATACGGACATCCTGCCCCTCTGAGACTCGGTGCTCTCCCTCCTCCCCTCGCAGGCAATCACCCGGGCCCTTGGTGCCATCCTGCAGCGGGATGAGGAGACCCTGCACAGGGCCCTGGAGGAGCTGGCAGGGGCCATCGAGGCCATGAGTGAGGCGCTGAGGCGGATGCACGGTGAGAGCAGCTGCAGCCTGTGCATGCTGCAGCTCATCACACACCTTGGTGTAACTGCCCATCACCTCTGATCTGACTGACTTCCTCCTAGACTACGTGGATCCAGAAGTATTCTACTCTGTGATCCGGATCTTTCTCTCTGGGTAAGTGCAGCCCGTGTCCCTTCAGAGCCTCTGTGCTGGCAGCTCCCAGGGCTGGGGGGAGCTGGCAATGTGCAGGGAAGGGGCAGCCCAGATGGGATATGGAGCTCCCCAGGGCAGGGCAGGGACCAGCATTGTCTGGCAGTGATGCTCCCTAGAGCATCATGATCCTGTCCCTCAGGAATTCCTAGGCACTGGATCAGTTGCCCATGGACTGTGGCCAAGGGCTGGGGCCTGCCTCCCATCCCATGCTTCAGCTCAGCCCTGACAGCCCCAACAGCCAGAACTGTGCACAAATGAATCTTTCCTGCTCTTGGCTGAACCGTTTTGACAGGAGAAGAGGAATTTCTCTTTACTTCCCCACTGTGTACACAAAGCTGCAAAGCTGAGCAGAGGCTCTTCCCACTGCGTGTTGAGGAAACATCCGTAACAATCCTCTGGCTGCTGCTCTGTTACAATTCTGTCAGCTGGAAAAAAGAAAATCCCCCCAAGTACAGGAAAGGCCGTTTGGGCAAGGTGGAGCACGGCCCCGGGAGCCCAGCACGGCGCCCTCAGCATCCCTCAGCCTCCCTGTGGGGCTGCAGCATCTGCAGACACCAGGTCCCAGGCTGCTCAGGGGGGTTCTATTTTTCTCTCTCTCCATCATATCTCAGCATTCCCAGGCAAAAGGCTCCATGCATTGTGATTAAGTTTCTCTCATTTTTTATCCAAGCTGACCTTGTCTCGATGGTCATCAGCTCGGGAAAACATGCCTTTTAAATTCCCTTCTGCTTATAAGAGCTTCCCACTAGTAGAGGTTACTATAAATACAATCCTGGGAGAACTAAAAATATTCTGGTATTTGATAATGAATCTATTTTCTCTGCAGTTTGTGTAAAATCTGTTCCTGTAGCCCAACAGACACTGCAGCCAGCACCGAAAGCCTCATGGAATGGTGCATTCTGCTAAAGGTCAATGGATATTTTTGTGCCAGGCACTTTACCTCCCTGAAACCCCAACTTCTGTCTCCATTTGGGTGTGAGCACTTCTCCATTTCGGCACAAGGGGGGCTGACAGGGTCTGAGTTCAGGGGGTGTGTGGGAGGCAGTGCTGGCTCCTGACCTGCCCAGGAAATCCCAGAAATCCCACCCTTGCCTTCTTATCTGCAGAGATAAATAGGGGCAGGCTGGCCTGGCCTCTATTTATCTTTTAAATGCCTTTAAAGAGACATCACCGTGAGTAACAAGAACAAAGGAAAATCCAAACTTCAGGACTCAGAGGAGTGTTTGGGTGACTACCTGCTTCTCCAAACGGCCACTGACATTCAAGGCACCGATGTGAAGTGCCACTCTTGGCCAGACACGTGCCCCCTCCCCTCTCGCACACCCAAGGCAGCTGTGCTTGCAGAACCCTTCTGAGCTGGAGCAGGAGGTGCAGGCAGGCAGGGCAATGTGTCCCAGCACCATGCCACAGGGTGCTCACCAGGGCATGGAGATCCCAGAGAACGCTCTTCTGGCAAAGGAAAGGAAGGATTTCTGCTTACCCCCACGGCCTCATTGTGTGCTTTGGCACAGTATTTGATTTCCAAGTCTGTCTCCTGTTTGAGGAAGGCTGACACGGCTGAGTTGGAGGAGGAGATCCATGGGCTGGGCCAGGAAGGTTTTGCTCAATCTTGCCAGCCCAAGGTCCGTTCTCACAGGCCCCCGTCCCCAGCCCCATGGCCGCTGCCTGACTGCCGTGTCTCCTGCTCAGCTGGAAGGACAACCCTGCCATGGCGCACGGGCTCGTCTACGAGGGCGTGTCCCCGCAGCCCATGGCGTTCTCGGGGGGCAGCGCGGCGCAGAGCACGGTCCTGCACGCCTTCGATGAGCTCCTGGGCATCTGCCACCGGCAGGACACTGGTGAGCCACCAGCTTTTCCTTCTGCAGAGCAAACGAGGGCCAGGGCAGGAGATGAGCCACAGCGACTCCACGACTGTGCCAGCTCTGTCAGGCACACGTGCCCGTCCCATCCTTGCCCAGCTCCAGGGAGGAGGGGTATAAAGGTGGCTCTGGCAGTGCTTCCTCACCACGATAAATTCACAAAAGCACACGTTTGGCTTCTTGCACGTCAGCTTTTTGCTGAGGTTCTCTGTGGGCCCAGAGATGAGGGAGCAGAGCGTGCAGGCATCCTGCCAGTGACAGGCCATTCATAAAGCTCCACGTTAGTCCAGCCCACAACAGAATTATTTACCAGAAATTAGCAAAACCACTCTACTAGCAAAAAAACCCCAAACCAAAAGGCTGGGAGCAGGGCTAAACCCTGCCTTTTAGGGTTAGCACCAGCCCTAATGGAGCACTGACCTAACAGGGGTTTTCTTTCTCACTTAATTGGAGGCAGAGCAGAGGAGGCTGTGCAGGCTGTCAGGGGTCCCTGCAAACCGTGCCAGCACCACAGCCCCAGGCCAGCTTCTCTCCTAGAGGGTCGGGGCCTTTAATCCACTTACCCACAAGTTCTCCCTTCCTTTGCTGGTGTCCTGCAGCTGCCTTCCTGCACAGGATGAGGGAGTACATGCCCCCGCCGCACAGAGCCTTTGTGGAGGAGATCCGCCGCGCCGTGTCCCTGAAGCAGCTGGTGCTCGCCTCGGGGGACGCGCGGCTCCGCGCCGCCTTCAACCGCTGCGTGTCTGCGCTGGCAGCCTTCAGGTCCTACCACATCGCCATTGTCACCAAGTACATCGCCACGGCGGCGGCCAAGGCCAGGGCCAGGCGGGCAGAGCCGGGCGCCGGGGCCGGCCCCTCTGCGGGACAGCCCCCGTCTGCCCTGGAGGCCAAAGGAACCGGCGGCTCCCACATCTTCAGCTTCCTCAAGAGCATCAGGGACAGCACCCGGGAGGGGATGATAAGTGCCTGACCCACCCCGAGGGTTGCCCAAAGCGGGTGCAGGAGGCCAAGGGGCTTCGGTGTCTGTCTGCAGTGCACAAGCCAAGATCCAAAAGCTCCCATCAGCAGCAGCCTTCCCACCCGTGCACGTCTGGGACGCGAGGAGCACGCTCGGGGCTGCTGAGAGAGAGCAGCGCTGCGGCTGCTGCCTCGGCCCAGCAGGCACACAGCGAGCTCAGCGTCCTGCCCTGGCACCGGCGTGGGCAGTGTCCTCCTGTGGCACTCCGTCAGCACACCATCCCCGGGCCCGGCACACCATCCCCGGGCCTGGCACATCATCCCGGGCCGGGCACATCATCCCGGGCCCGGCACACCATCCCCGGGCCGGGCACACCATCCCCGGGCCGGGCACACCATCCCGGCCTGGCACACCATCCCCGAGCTCGGCACACCATCCCCGGGCCGGGCACACCATCCCCGGGCCTGGCACATCATCCCGGGCCCGGCACACCATCCCCGGCCTGGCACATCATCCCGGGCCTGGCACATCATCCCGGGCCTGGCACATCCTCCCCGGCCTGGCACATCATCCCCGGGCCGGGCACACCATCCCCGGGCCCCAGGGCAGAGCCGGGTCCCTCCGAGCCCCACTCCTTCCCCGCTCCAGCCCGGGCGCGGGGCCGCAGCTCGGACAGACGCGGGCGCGTTACAGGAGGAATAAAGCAGCGGTTCCCGACCCATCCGAGCGGCCGGGCCCGCGTCCATCGCGGGCTCGCAGCGCTTCCCCATCACCAGGTGGCGGCAGAAGCCGCGTGTGGCTCCCCGGCCCAGGACCCGAGCGGAGCGGGGATGGGGCGGTGGGCACGGGGACTGGGGGGGAGCAGGGCGGAGGGGTTCGGGGACAGCGAAGGGCAAGAAGGAGCTCCCCGCTGTGACCCCCAGCCTCTGGCACCCGGGCTCGGCTCCTGTGCCCCCACAGCTGCAAAGGGACCGGGATTACTGCTCAGGGGAGGCCCAGCGAACACCAGCTGTCCCCTCAAGGCCGTGACGCTGAAGCCACTCAAGCCAGCCGCGAGGCGAGTGCGGCTGAGAGAAGGGAGCCAGGCCGTGGGATAAACGCGGGGAGTGCCGGGGCTGGTGCGCGGCACCAGGCTGTGCCGAGGCCCAGGGGCTGCTCCCCGTGGCCACCTCCGCGCCCCCCCCGCTTCCTTCAGGGCCCAGGACGGCACGGGGGCAAAGCTGCAGCACGGGCGGTCACACGGGCTTCGCTCAGTCTCGGTGATGGGACACGGCTTCCCCGAGGGGCCAGCGCGGGACGAGCGCTGCTGCCAAAGCCCTGCTCCTGTTCCGGCAGCAGAACCACGCGCAGCCCGGTGCCGGGGCACACACAGCTGCTGCTGGGCCGAGCGGGCAGAGCCCCGCGCCAAGAGCGCTGCTGAAGCTTTTTTTGCAGTGCCAGGTGCCCATGCTGCCCTTCTCTAGCGAGTCAGCACACCCGGATTCCTTGGAATTTGCATCTTTAGGGAAATCGGGCCATATGGCTCTGTTTTGCCTCCCCAGGTTTTGCTGGCACAGCCACCAGAGGCAGGATTCACACCCCATCAGTGGCTTGGTGCAAAAATAGCCCTGGCAGTGCCCCTTCTGCACTGCCAGAAGAGAGTCAAGGTCCTTTGAAATGAGATGATGTTCCCATAAGGGCAAAAACAAGCTCAGCACACTGTAGCTTGAATTATTAAACTCTTGCTAAATTGTATTTTGTGCTTTTTTTTGAATATAGCCCTAAAACTGGGGCTTCAGAGATGACTTCAGTAAACAACCCACGGGAACGTGTCAGCACCTTTAAATCTCTGCCTGGCAGCGCTCCTTCCACTTCATCTTCCTTGCTGAATAGCTGCTGCATATTTCATGTAGGCAATATTTCATCCCCATGATTGTCTTGGTCTATTACATTTCAGACCATTTCAGGAAAACAGCAAACTTGGACCGGGGGAAGAATCACTCCATCTAAAAGAGAAGGGCAGCCAGGCCTGGAGGGAGCTGGGGCAGGCTGGCCCCGCGGGGGGGGGCTCCACACGTGCTGCAAATGCCCAAACCCCGCAGGGCAGCAGCGATGCCCGTGCCAGGAGGGGCCCCGCAGCCCCGCAGGGGCTTTGCTGCCTTCTGCAAACCCCCTTCCCTGGACGTGCTGCCCCGTGCCACCGGGGTCAGGAGCAGCTCCTTAGGAGCGAGGAGGGTGATTTGTGTCACCTCAGAAGAGGAGAGGGGAGATGGGAAATCAGAGAGGTGTCGGAGGGCCCTGCAGAGCCAAGGGGTTTCCCTGCACTGCGGGGTCGCTCCCCTTCCTCTGGTGAGCAGGAGGGTGCCTAAGAAACCGCAGAGAAGGAGCCAGCCCACGGCGCTCCCAGGGCAGCAAACTGCACAGCACAGGCTCCGTGCCTGAGTTCGCCTTCCCAGTGCTCTGTCACAGCCAGCTCGAAAACAATCAGCTGCAGCTGCCTCAGAATGGAGTTCAGCAAGGATCCTGCCCTCTGGAAGTGCCTAGATGGTGAGCCACAGCAGGGCACAGGCCCTTCCTCTGTGCTCCCCGGCAGGCTGGGACAGCTGCTCCGGGAGAGCTTTGATTTCTCTGCTCTCAAACCATTGCTGTCTAACACTCATCACAAGACACAGACATCTGAGGTCTCAGGTGCATTCTGACTGGAAGCACGTGGCATTTAAATAATTTATGCCTGTGCCTAAAAATGGCACGATGCCTTTGAGGATAACCACGTGCTTGGCATCCATGCTGCCTCCCACCAGCGGGACCTGTGCTGCCACAGGCTGCCCACCTGAGGCCCCACTCTGTCCTGAAGGGTTTGTTTTGGGGGGAGCCCAGAATGTGTGGGGTGAGTCCAGCCACAGCTACCCATCACCTCTCCTGAGCAGCAGTGTCCAGGCTCTGCTGCTCTCTGTCAGACCCCAGCTGGGACAACCTGAGCACTGGAACAGGCAGGGTAAAGACCATTTCTGCAGCTCAGTAATAGAATTAATGCTATCTCAGCAAGGGAAAGGCAGCAAAAGAGCAGACTGCCCTCCCTCTTTCGGAGGTGCTGCCCCCAGTCCTCAGCCCCGCAGTGAGGCTGGGCTGCTCAGCCTGCCCAGGATCCACGTGGCTGAGAAAGGGAGTTTGCACCAACTCCCCGAGCCCAGCAGTACCTGCTGGGTCAGCTGGGACTGACGCCTGCCAGGGAGTGGATGGAAAAACAGGAGAGATGTCACAGCCCTCATCCACATCCAGAGCAGCAGCTCCAGCCCCAAATCGGTGCCACCCACACAGAAACCTCCCTTATCTCTGGAGCCAGGCCCTGTCCCTGCAGCACTGAGGCACAGGTTTCCATTGTGGGGCTGCCTCTCAGAGCTGCCCAGCAGCCCAGCAGCTCTTCCAGCCACATTTTTGAGTGTCCACCTGACTCCTGACTCCTTGCTTTTGTTAAGCAGAGGTTTTCCCCATGATATCTGATGGTCAGACCTGTGTGATGGAGAAGGAAGCCTGGTGCACGCCCAAGGTGGCAGGAGGAGACCTCACCTGGGCACGCCTTGCACACACCAAAGCTCAGAGCCTCACCAGCCCTGGCACCAGCCCGCAGGAGGTGCCAGCCCTGCCTGCCAGGCTCCCTCTGCTCCCTGGGCCGTGCCCAGCCTCATCCCACCCACACTGCTGGCTCAGACTTTCCATCGTTCTCAGCTGCTCTGGCCGTGCCCAGGTCTCACCCAGGTCACTCCTGAGACAAATCTGTGCAAAAGTTCCTGAGCTGCCCCTGGCACTGCAGCCCTCTCCTGGTGCTCCGCAGGAATTCCCACTGCCCCCAGGCAGACTCAGCCAAGTGCTTTGCTGCTTTTGTCCCTGTGAATATTCGAAATCGAACAGGAATACAAACATTTGGATTCTAGACACTTCCCAATTCCGGCCTTATTTATCATACTTGGCTCTGCTCCTGGAGCTGGGGCCAGAAGAGGCTCTGAATGATTTAAGTGATTTAACATGCTGTGCATGGATCAATCTCACTCTCCCCTCCAGCCATAGGTTTCCCTTTGTGGTTTGCTGCACACTTATTATATCCATCAATACCTAAGTAATTAAAATCCCCCATTATCTGGGTCCTGGCTCCCTTACAAACTCCTCATAAGCTATAAACTCGTTCATGATCAACCTCCCTAAAGTGCCTGGGAGTTTGCAGCCCCAGCCCAGGGTCCCCGGGCTGTTGTTACACCGTGAAGGCCCCACTGGAGCCGTGGCCAATTCCAGTCTGAGCCCTGGCTGCTATTCCTCTCCCTGTGTTCCTGGTCCGTGCCAGCATTGCTCATTCCTATCCCCATCTCATTGCTGAGTTTATCTCAGAGCAACTCCCGCAGCTCCTGCCTCACTGGTGCTGCTGGAGCAGAGCTTTGGAGCTGCTGCATCCCTGGGAGCACCCGGGGGCTGCCGGGCTCCGCATGCCACAGCCCAGATTTTGCCCTGTTAGGAGTTTGCCTTGTCATTTCCCACTGGAGGGCTGTGACAGCACAGAAAATAATTGCCTTTGCCTTCTTTCTGTGCTGCCACTTGCCCAGAGCTGAGGCTGTGCCCTCGGAACACACAGCCAGGCACAAGCAGAGGCTCATCTGTACCAGGGAGGGGCTCACCTCTGCAGAGCCACTGGCCATGACTCATGGCCACTGGCCATGATTTCAGGCCATGACTCAAGCCAAAAAGTGCTAATTACAGCATGGGCCAGGAGAGAGGGGCTGCTGAATTACACCTGGTATGGAGAGGGACTGGGGAACAGATTGAGAAGCCACCACTGCGATGGTAAAGTCTTCATTATCAGATAAAGGATGCCCAGAGGGACCTTTGGGAAGGGGTTTTATTTCCCTAAAATCCTGGGTATCTGGCCAGTGTTTGTAAAACATTGCACTATTACAGCTGTTGGTAAATAAAGAAACCAGAGACCCAAACACTGGCACTAGAATAAAAATAGGTCAGCGTGGGGCAAACAAAGGGTGGGAACAAGCCACGGGCAGGTCCTGAGGAAGGCCTGGTCACTCCTCTGCTGCCCGGGGTGCCCAGTCGGGCTGGGAGCAGGGGTTACCCAGTGCCTGCGTGGTGGCACGTCACTGGTGCTGCAGGGAGGACGTGCCACGGCCTCCCAAAGGCCTGTTTGCCAAGTTAGTCACCACAGCCCGCAGTTGCTAGCCCTGGTAAACAAGGGCAAACACAGATGCTGGCGCCCCAGGAGGCACGGTGAACCCCTGAGGCAATCACCACCCGGCATCCTAGGAGCTCTAGTCAATCCCATTCCTTAGAAAAGAGAAAAAAAGGGAAAAGAGACAAGGCGCTGCTATTATTGCAGTAAGAGGCTGTGTCATGCTGGGCTCTGCAGCTAAATATATTCAGTGTTTACTGTAAGCAAGGACAGTGGGAAGCCTTCCGAAACGGCACGGGGGCTGCTCCCATTTTCTTCAGCTATCAATCACGCCTGGCTCGAGCCATTTTTATCCTGACACAAATGGAAAATATTTTCCTGGTTCAATTTCAACTGATCAAAGATACTTCCTCAACAGAGAGGAGCCCCACAGCCCCGGGGGGGGGAGGAAGTCCCCGAGGAAAGTATTTGCCTGAGGGGACGTGGGACGCGGCTCACGTGCAGTGGGACTCCCCACGAGCAGACAGGGCACTTCAGGACACCACCCCTGAGAGTCAGGACACAGTGCCACAAGTCAGGACACCATCCCACCAGCCCAGGGGCAGCTGGCCAGGCTGTTATTCCCTTCTCTTGCCCAATTGATTTGCCAAACAAGAAACCTGGCGTTTGCCACGTGCCCGACAAGCCGGGAGCACCTCGACACTGCCCCAGGGTGTGCGGGTCCCCCTTGCTGCTCCAGCATCCTCTTCCCAGCTGCTGCTGTGATGGGACAGGCCTGCAGAGGGGCAGGGTTTGGGGGCAGCTGTCTGTTTACCTTCTCTGTAAGATTTCCCTGGAAAATGCTCCTTCCACAAAGCTCCCCGTGGCCGGAACTGACTCAGCTTTCTGCACAGAGGGTCTGGGACAGGAGCTCACTGGCCTCGGCAACCTGACGTCCCACTCAGCACTGTTTACTGACAGACCACATATTTACTTTACTTGTGCCCATCAGAGCAGGGCTCCCCACGTGTCCCCTGGCCCTGCAGCCCCCTGGCTCCCTCGGTCTCACACAGACCCCGTGATGGGCAGATTCTGTGCGCAAGGCAGACACCGAGTCCAATCAGATTTGCTTCTCCCAGGCAGATGCCAACAGCTCCGGAGCACAAACTGCTGGCCTCTGGTTCGAGCCCGAACCACTGAGGGCTCAGAGCCACGCTGGGAGCTGTCAGAGCCCAGGCTCACCCTCAGCACTTGGCTGCTCAGCCAGGCCCTGCCCGAGGGACTGCAAAGCACTGCTTGCTATACACACAGCATCACCCTCTCCCTTCCCTCCCCTCCCTCACAGAGCTAAAACCCACTGGCAGCTCCAAACTGGTTCTTTTTTGTCTGAAGTGCTGCATAAATAACCCAACAGACAGCCTGAAGCCCCCTGGCACCTGACAGCGAGTCAAGGGCAGATCTGGAGAACAAAGACAAGGCTCCCGTGTAAACAAGGCATCAGTCACCGAGGCTGTAACTGCGCTCGTGGGGAAACATCTGGAAGGCATCGCTGGAGAGGGGCACACGTCTGAGAGCAGGGGCTGGCAGCAGGCTGCTCCTCGGTGTCGAGGTGGCAGCACAGGGGCCGGGGCACAGGGGGAGGCACTCTGTGCCTTCAGAGCAGCTCTGTGCCCCACAGGTGATTCAGGGCTCGGGGGAGCCTCCCTGCCCCAGTCCTGCCCAGCTCAGCCCTGCGGCAGGCTGAGGCCTTGCCTGTCCCGGAGATAGGCTTTACAGCCCTGCTGCTGCTCTTTGAGCAGGGCTGACGTGGGCAGCTGATGGCAGCTTTCTGGGGAAAACAAGCCCTGGCAAAGTTCAGTTACCTGCCGAACCAGCCGCGGCGGCCCTGCCACAGCCAGAGGCCAGGCGCACACCTGAGGGACACCCATGGAGCAGCTCCCACGCCCCTGCAGCACCGGGGCCCCAGCTGGACGTGGGGAGGGGCTGCAGCAGGGCCTCAGCATGCAGAAAGGGGCCCCGAATGCCCCGATGCAGCCAGCAGCCCCTGCGGCTCAGGCACAGCCACAGGCATGGGAAGGTCATCACAGAAATCGCTTCTCTAGCAGCTACAAAGCAAAGCTGCTGGGCCACCAGAGATGGTGGAAGGAGCCAAACACCATCTGTTCTCTCCCAGAACCTCTTTTGTTAGTGGAGAAATGAGCTGTAAGGCTGATAACTCCGCAGTGCCAAGCTCATGTCCCAGACTATCAATGCGGCATTGGCTCCCTGATAAATCTCCACGGACGCAGCTTTGCTGTTTCCCCCCTTCCCTTCCCTTCCCTTCCCGGGTTTCTCCTGCCAGTTTTACTCAGCTACACATCCCCAAACCTCAGCTGTTCCTCTCCAAAACACAGCCAGGAGCCCCCTCTGCCACATCCCACTTCGCTTTGACACAAAACTAAGGAACTGAAAACTAAATTCTTCTCAAGAAGCCTGTCCCTCTCACCTTGGACCTGGCCTAGCTCTTGCAACATGAAGCCAGTGTTTCCCAGCCCGGATGTCTTGCAGGGTTTCAAACACTGCACCGAGGTCACCCAGGCTTCCCCTCGTGCCTGGCCCCAGCCAGACCCACGAGCCTGAGCCCTTGGTGTTCCCGGGATCTCCTCTGCACCTCCACGGCCCTCTCGGGGTGCCCCAGATCACCTCGCCCCCAGCCCCCCGGGCTGCCCCACTGCTGCCCCTGCCTCCGTCCTGCCGCACCCTCGGCACCGCTCCCGTGTCGCTCCCGAGCCGGGGCCGGCTCCGGAGCGCAGCCCCCGGCGCTTCGGGAGCCTGGGGGCACCGCCGGGCCCTGAACCCGGAGCGCACAAAGGCACAAAGGCACAAAGGCAAAGGCGCATCCTGTCTGCCCCCTCTCCTGCAGCGGAGGAAGCGGCTCGGGGAGATCGGAGCCCCGAGGAGCGGGGCACTGCGGCGCCCGGCCCCGCGCTGGGTGCTGTCACCCGCGCCGCGACAATGGCCCGAGCCAGCCCTCGGCCCAGCCCCGCTGCAGGATTTCCCGTGGCCCGTCCCCTCGGCAGCAGACAATGAGCTGTCTGACGGCTGGAGACGGCGCTGCCTTCGCCCCTGTCCAGCCGCGGCTCCTCGCGACCTTCAGGGGGATCAAACAGGAAACCGGGCAGAGAAGGAAAAGGCTGTTCGTGCTCCAGAGCCAAACTTTCATTGCTGACCTGGGAGGAAGATGCTGAAGTCAGGGTATTCAAATACTTTCCCTGCCTCTCATGGGAATAGCAGGACGTGGTGAGCGGGGCTGCACGAGCGACGGGCTGGTGCCATCCCAGGGCCCTGGTGCCACCTCAGAGTGCTGGTGCCATCCCAGGGCCCTGGTGCCATCCCAGGGCACTGGTGCCATCCCACGGTGCTGGTGCCATCCCAGGGCACTGGTGCCATCCCAGGGCCCTGGTGACATCCCAGGTCTCTGGTGCCATCCCATGGTCCTGGTGCCACCCCAGGGCCCTGGTCCTGCTGGCATGTGCTCCCACCTGACAGAGTTTTCCCAGTTAAACTCCTACCCTGCCCACACCCCCGGGCATCCCCACAGACATGGCTCTTCTTTCTGTGGCGATGCTCTGGCTGGCACCGTGCCACAGCGTTTCAGGAATGATCTCCCATGACGTGTGGGGAGCAGCACAGCCAGAGTTTCTCTTTGCAAGGTGCATTTCAGAGAGTCTCAAGCACCAAGAGAATGCACCTGGGGCTTCCTTACGCAGTGAGCCCTTGCCTCCCCAGGCCCTCCAGTCCCCTGTGGCAGCAAGCATCCACACCAGCTGTGTCCTCAGCTCTGCTCTGCTGCGTGCAGGGCTTCTGCCAAGGGTTTCTGCCTGGTAAAAGTGCCAGAAGTTTCTGTTTCTCTTCCGTTTCTTACCAGACGTGATTTACTTACTGTAACTGGCTATCCGTTATGTCCTGCACTGCATTATTAACTTGGTGATCGTACATTTAGCAGGGAATTTATGAGAAATGAGGAGACATTCATTATCAGTACCACCACAGACTTTACTCTTATATGGTCTCCGTGCACGGAGCGATGCTTGGCTCAGCCAGCGCTCACCCAGCTCCAGCCATTCCCTGGCCAGAGCAGGACAGGGCTGCTCTGCACATTCTGGGGCTGCATTCCCCTCACTTAGGCCAGTCCCTATTTTTTCCCCTATTAAAATATTTTCTGATGGAATTTAACTGGCTTAATTGTGCAATCATGCCTGAAAACCAGTATGTTTTTCCTGTTTTCAGGCAGGGAGCTGTGAGAGGATTGTCTGAGACATATCTGTGCTTCCCAGCAACTGAACTGCAGCAGAAATGCCCTTAAATACCCTCCTTATCCTGAACCTCTGACCTGGGGACAAATATCCCCTCCTTCCTGTACCTCTGAACTGGGGACAAGTACCTGCCCTGTCCTGTGTCTCTGACATGGGGACCACAGGAGGAGTCACAAGGAACACAAGATTGCCAAGTTAATCTCTTGGTGTTTTTGTGAGCAAAGGGTGCAGCATCCTGCCGTGAGCTTTGGACAAGTGTTCCCAGATGTTCTATTAAAGAAACAACAACCACAGAAAATCCCAAGCAACAGCCAAACAAACAGAAATCTCAGGTGGAGTCCCAGAGGCACACAAGTCCCCGTGGAGAGAGGCTGCAGGCAGGTTGGAGCCAGGGCAGGCACTGCCATTTGCACGAGCTGGATGTCTGACAACCTCCCAGGAATTTGGATTCCAAGAGCAACACAATGAACCAGTTCCTCCTTGACCTTAGAGCCACGGCACAGCTGTCTCTGCAGAGCACTCCATCTCGGAAACCTCTCCATCTCAGCACCCTTTCCCAGCAGACAGTGGCATTTCTGGCTCCTGAGAAGGGCTGGGGCTCCCCAGCTGCAGGCTGGTGGCAGCCGTGAGGGCGGTGAGGAGCCAGAGCTCCAGAGCATGTAGGCCAGGGAAAGGATGGGAAGAGCAGAGATGGCTGGAGGCTCCTGGACATTTCCCATTCTTGGGTTCTCCCTGAATGACCTGAAGACAATATATCTATATCTATATCTATATCTATATCTATATCTATATCTATATCTATATCTATATCTATATCTATATCTATATCTATATCTATATCATCTATATCTATATCTATATCTATGTCATCTATATCTATATCCCCTATATCTATCTGTCTGCCACAGCTATCACAGGATATTCTGGGTGTCACTTTCTCAGTGCCCCATGCCTGGCTGGGAAGGTCTGGGCAGCACCGACGCCCCACGGGGGCTGCTGCACCCTCTGATCCCAAAGGGGTGTTACAGACCGTGCGGGCTTTGGCAGCAGCCAGAGGAGGGAAAGCAATGCAAAACATGCCCCAGGGAGCTGCCAGGCATCCCGGATTACCTTCTTTGGAGTCCTTTTGGAGGTTACATTAAGGCAAAGCAAGTTGTCCACCAGAGTTTGTGGTGCAGGCACTGGCATCCCCTGCACACAGAGCTGCCCCTCCACCCAGAGCAGCCCCAGCATCCAGGGCAGCCCCTCCACCCAGAGCAGCCCCTGCACCCAGGGCAGCCCCTGCACCCAGAGCAGTCCCTGCACCCAGAGCAGCCCCAAAACCCAGAGCAGCCCCAGCACCCAGAGCAGTCCCTGCACCCAGGGCAGCCCCAAAACCCAGAGCAGCCCCAGAACCCAGAGCAGCCCCTGCACCCAGGGCAGCCCCAGCACCCAGAGCAGTCCCTGCACCCAGAGCTGCCCCTGCACCCAGGGCAGTCCCTGCACCCAGAGCAGTCCCTGCACCCAGAGCTGCCCCTGCACCCAGGGCAGCCCCAGCCTCCCTCCAGCTCCTGCCCGGGGGCTGCCCGGGGCTTTCCTGGCAGCAGAACCCCCAGCACCCAGAGCCCGTCACGCCGGCAGAGGCAGAGCTCAATTAGGGATGTGGCTGCGCCTCTCTGCAGACGCGGGGACGGGAATTAATCCTCCCATTAACGGGTGAAATGGAGCGTTTGCGTCTCACAAAGCAATTACACAATAATAGCGGGAGAACGATGATAGAAATCACATCTTCTCTGAAGTTGCTCTCCAATCCAACACATGAATAATTCCTCCTAGGCATTACTGGGAAAGCAGTATTAAAAGACCCATATAAACAAAAATTACTGGAAAAAAACAGACGAGGCATGCTTCATCGCTCTGTCAGAGCCAAGCACAACTAAATTTATACTAAGTGGGCAGAGAAGCTTGAAGGGGCAAAGACATTTGTTAGTGCTCTGTGCGAGATGAGCTCACAAGGAACGCGTGCTTGATCTTGGCAGCTTTCTGATGTCTTACTCCTGAAGCATCAGCTTTAGTCTCGGTTTCCATGGCAGACACTTTTCTGAGCTCGTGTCTTCCACAGATATTGCTAATTTATGCTGTCAGCCACATCTCTGCAAATACCTGCAGAGTGATTCCGTGTGCAGTGGGAGTGATGACAACAAGGCTCACGTGAACCTGCCCCAGCTCTTGTTTTTGACCAGGGGACACAGAAGGGTTTGTTTCTTCAGCCACAAGATCTTGGCTGATGCTCTGGCACTGAGTTTTGCCCCACGTACCCTGACACTGTGTTATCTGTCCTGTGAAGCAAAGCACTTTCAGCATTTCATCCAGATTTCCCCCCCTGTGCTTCTGAGCAGGAAGGGTTGGGCAGCACATGTGGCCCTGCTTCCTTCTGCTCCCCCACCACATTTCATGTTAGCAGAGTCTATAAACCATGAGACCTTTCCCAGGCAGAGATCCAGCCACACCAAAGCTGTCCTGCTTTCAGGGTGGATTTATCAGCCCTGCAAATGCTGAACAAGCAGCTGACAAATTGGTCTCACCAATTTGGCAAGACCATGGCAAGGGGAGAGGCTGCATGTCTGGCTGGTGGAAGAAGAATCCCAGGGATTTGCAGAGCTGTTGTTTATACACTGAAGCACAGAACAGCCAGCACATACAAAAGGAGTTGTGAAAAACTTGTAAAAAGTAACCCACAATGCCAGAGCCAAGGGAGGCGATGGCACGTGCAGAGAGCTCATCCTGGAGCAAAGTCCCTCAGCAGTGGGGAAACCATGGCCTGGCAGGATGAACTGCAGGGTTCAGGGCTGGTTCAGGATGTGCCCAGCAGCACCAAGGGGTGAGTCACCAGGTCCCAGGTAGGAAAGAGGCCAGACACTGCAATGAGACCACTCCCTCTCCTAAGGGTAGAAGCCTGGCAAGTCCTGGCCAGCTGGAAGTTGATCTGAGCCAGGATGGAGCTGGGCTTGCCAGTCATTCTGGGGCCCAGGCAGCCACCTGCCCTGCTCGCAGCAGCTCACAGGTAATCCCCTCCTCTGTTCTGAGCCAGCACAAACATCTCCACATGGGCCTCAGGTGTGTCCACCTCTTCACTGGCCCCGCTGACTACTGGAGAGGCGTGCATGGCTCAGACAGATCCCCTCCCTCTGTCCAAACTCTAAAGGGAATGTGGAGTAAAAGCATCTGGGTGATGTTTCTTTGGATCTGTGTGGTCAGAGGTAATTTCCAGCTCTCTGGTAAGTCAGGGAAACCCCTGCTCCGAGTGGGAGGGGGACAGAGGCCGTTCCAGAGCCTTTCAGCAGGGGTGAGTAACAGGGCCAGCAACAACAGTAAACAAGCTTCCAGTTTTCCAAACAGAGCCTCTGCAGCATCCGGCTGCTTTAAAACATTAACCAAAACACACTTATCTCTGGCTCCTGGCCCTAAGTGACTTCTGGACCCGCAGCTGTTGTGGGCCAGATTTGACTGTGCTCAGCCCGGCGGGAGCACCGGAGGTCTGAGCAGCCCCCGTGGCAGCCGTGCCCTGCCCGCAGTGTATCGAGAGAGAGAAGGGACCCCAAAGGGTCCCCGGATCCAGCCCCCTGCTCCTCACAGCAGCCAGAACTAGCCCACATGACTAAGAGTCCTCCCAGCCCAAGGGCTTGTCGTTGGCCACGGGTGGTGTGGAGAGCACACACTCTTGTGGAGCAGAGGTGAGGTTTCTTTCCAGCACTAATGAGCACGGAATTTAGGCAGAAGGACACTGGAGGCAGGAGCAGGGCAGCAAGCTGAGTTTCTTGCTCCCCCTGAGAGCTTTGCCATGTGCAGCTGAGGGTGTAACACCCAGGGAAGTCACCTCAGAGGATGTTATGGATCACCTGCTGTTGGGACAGCAGTTGGAAACTGCAGCTCTGTGTGCACTGAAGATGAGTTGCATCTGCTGGGAAGCAGCAGAAAGGAACCCATGCCCAGACAGGAGCAGGTTTGCAGTGTTTGCAGTGGAGACAGAGCCAAGTTCTTGGCTGCTTGCACAGGCTCCAGCCTCTTGCAACAGTTCTCACCTGGAGTCCTACCTGTTTATGACACATTGTGCACGCAGTGCTTTTCACACGCAGCCAGGGCAGCAGCGGAGTTTGGGCTGTGCTGGCTCAGTCCCACAGCCATGGTTGAAGCCTGTTCTGCTTCTGGTGGGTCAAAAAAAAGCCATTTCTGTTGCAGAAGCAGGGGGAACTTTTCCTCTCATCTGCAGGACGGGAAAGTTGGCAACTTAAATGTTAAACTTGCCTGTGACTGTTGGGTGTTGACATCATCATGATCTCACCACTGTAACCGGAGCCCTCCAGCTTTTCCTCCTGCCTGCCTTTAAAAGCCAGTCCTGGAGCCAGCACAGCACCCATTCCTCCGACTGGAGCCAGGGCAGAGCCGGCAGCACCCACGTAGATGAAAGCAAGGACGAGCTCCAGCACCGCAGCCATGTCCACGTCACTGCGGGTGAGCCCCTCGGTCCATGGCTACCGCTTCGACACGGCCCTGCGCAAGAAAGCCGCGGCCAACATCTTCGAAAGCATCAACGAGGCGTCCCTGCAGAAGCTCTTCAAAAACTCCGGAGACAAGAAGGCAGAGGAGAGAGCCAAGATAATCCTCGCCACCGACCAGGACACGGAGGAGAAAACGAGGGCACTGATGGCACTAAAGCAGAGGAGAAAAGACAAACTGCTCCAGTTTCTGGCATTTCGGAAATACTCCATTAAAGTTCACTGAACGGGCGGAGGGAGCAGACATGGAGAACATTTTGTGCCGGGACTGTTTGTGACCTCCTACCACGCTCAGCATGCTCCGCTGCCCCGTGGGCCTGGGGACCTGGCAGTCCACGCACAGGGCTCCAGCCCCACCACAAACGGCGAGCTGACAGCGGCATCGCTGCGGGCAGCAGCATCGGAGCCCACGGCAGCATCGGAGCCCACGGCAGCATCGGAGCCCACGGCAGCCCTGGAGTGGGCAGCAGCACTGGTGTGGGCAGCAGCACTGGTGTGGGCAGCAGGATCAGTGCCCGTGGCATACCGGTGCCCACGGCAAATCAGTGCCCGTGGCACATGGGTGTGGACAGCAGCCTGGTGGCCAGAGGCTCGCAGAGGGAGAGCAGCTCCCAGCAGGCAGACCAGCTCCTCCAGGCAGCCGTGGGACCGAGCTGGGGGAAGCCCACACGCCCGGGTGTGACTCGGGACCTCCCGATGGACTTGGTGCTCACGGACTTGCCCGGGTGCTTCGCCTCCTCAGCCTCGGTTCCTCTCAGCCTGAGCCCGGGCAGAGCCCGGTGCCATGGCTGGCGGGAGGCTCTGGGGAGCGGTCAGCTGCTGGTCACGGTCACTTGGCATTTGTTAAACGCACCCAAAGGCACCGTGTGGTGCAGCCAGAGCAGCGTGGTGCAGTAAGAGCAGCCAGCCAGGAGCGCATTTGCTCCGGAGACACTCTGCACAGCTGTACCTTTCCTTCCCAAGCTCTATGTGTGCAGGAAAAGTCGTTTGCACAGAAGCAATAATAATGACAGATTTCCCTGAATTTACTGTGAAGTTCCCTAATATTGTGTTCACTTACCACTAACACTAAAAATCTAAATATAATAACTACAGTTCTTCTCTGTCACTATTAGATGAGTACTTACTTCATGGCGATATTTTATGACAATGTTATTATCAGATCGACTATAATTTATTGCATACAGTGATGTGAAAACTAATAAATTATGAAGTAAATATGAATTATCTTGTCTGAAATGCTCAGTTCTCCTGGAGTGGTGGGGTCAGACTGTTTTTGTCGTTTCAAAGAGACCCGGTTTAGGAGCAGACTACCCGCACTGTCCTTCCTTCCCCAGGCAGGGCTTTGGCAGCCCATTCCCAGGGTGTGGAGCAGCCCCTGGCTCGCCCATGGCCCCACTACCCCACCTGGCAGCACCAGGCTGGCCCACAGCTGCTATGGCAACCCTGTCATCCCCAGAAAGGCCTCACCAAATTTACTGCTAATCAACTCCAGCGCCACTTTCCCCTCTGTAATAAAGCAGAGGAACATCTCCTGCAATGAGGAGAGAGGGGTGCAGAAAAGGATGGATTGGGACCAGGGTGGGCAGCGTGGCTCCTCGCCCTTTGACATTTCTGCAGGGCACAGAAGGAACCTGGGCTTGGTTCCTCACCGCCCAAACAAACAGAAGTAAGTTATGAAGCTTTGGCAGCACAGCTGGACTGTTTTTCTGGAGGTTGTGCTGTACTATCATGATAGACGATGCTGAAAGTACTTAAAAATAGCAAAGACTGGTTATTTATAAGTCTGTCCTCTAATAACCTGATGGTTTAGATAAAAACATTCCCATGAGTCTGCTTAGAGCAACAAAGATAAAGCAGCTTGCAGTGATAGCCCAGCTACAGTTTTTTTTGCCTACAGTAAGAACTCCAAATTGCCAATAAGTCAGGGAGACTGGAAATAATCTTTTAAGTCACCTAATAGAATGGACAATTATAATTATTTATAGCTGGAGTGGGATGCACGGTGATTTCCCCTCCCAGGAAGACCAGAGACTAAACTCTCTTGGGATGAACCTGTCTGAAGGAGCTTCCTAAGGCTTTTCAGAACTGTCCTTGCTCACAAAAATCTGTCTCAGAGCAGTTTGCTCCAGAGGAAGTTGCCAGTTTTCCAGCATTCCACCTCTCCCAGAGCGGTGTCCCACCCTCGCTGCAGCCATTCGTGACACATGCCCAGGAAACAATGGGCTGTTTCCAAAAAAGGCCGAGCAGGGCCACTGAGTGCCTGCCCAGAGCCCAGCCCTGCTCCAGCCAGCCCCTCGGGGCCCTGGGGATGCTGCACGGCTCCTCCTGCTCTGCTGGGTGCTCCCACCCCAGCAGCTTCTTGTGACAGACCCTCACAACAGCAGCCAGCGGGGCAAGGACCCCCCAAGCCCAGCTGCCCTGGGGCATGTTAGCTGCCAGGACCCGACCAGCCTGCTGCTAAGGGCGCTCTGAGAACGCCCCGCAGGGACAGGATCAGCTCCTCAGCGTCCTGCTCTTCGCTGGCCCTGCTGCTGGGGCTGTGCTCCCCTGCCCTGCCCTGCCCTTGGAGGGGTCCACAACGCACCCCCCGTGCCAGGGCCAGCGCTGGATTTGGCAGAGCCTTGTCACTCGCTGGGCCCCGAAAGCAAACCCAGCTCCCCAGTGCTACCAGTGCCCCGGGCAGCCGGGGGTATCATTTGCTGACAGCCTTTCCTTGGAAGAAGGAAGGAAATCTGGCAGAAGCCATGCTTGTGGCAGACTGAAATCAACACCCACTGAAGCGGTTGCTGCTGGCACGTCCTAGGATTGCCCAGACAGTCCTGTTCACAACATTTGCATAACGTGATTGATAACATCCGCTGACTTGGGGATTTTATAGTCCCGCTTGTCTCATTACATTGAAATCATTAGCCCAAGTGGTATCCCTGATAAATAAAGGCCACTTACTAAGGAGTTATGTGATTATAGGATATTTACAGTGAAAAAAGGCAATTTTCCTTGGCTGTATGTAGCCTGTGTGCTGCTTTGGCAGGTTTGTGCTCCAGGAACACATCTTACAGTGGCTCAACAAAATCTGCAATGAATCCTCATGGAACATGGGCCAAAGCAAGATTGACATACGAATGTCCAACCACCCCAGGGCCCAGCAGCCCAGCAGCCCATCGTGCTGCTGCTCTGCCTGGGTGGCTCAGAGCAGCGGGAGCCATCCCGGTGATTTGGCGTTTGTGGCAGCCCCTGTGCCAGGGAGGGCACGGCCGAGCCGAGCACTGCCACTAAGGGTGCCCGGGCTGTGCTGCACTGCCCGTGCAGGGAGGTGTGGGAGGGCAGGTCACACAGCTGTGCTGTGCCCCGCCAGGGCTGTCCCCTGCCAGGGCTGTCCCCCGCCGGGGCTGTCCCCGGCCGTGCTCTCCCCCGACCGTGCTGCCCCCGCCAGGGCTGTCCCCGGCCGTGCTGTCCCCCACCAGGGCTGTCCCCCGCCAGGGCTGTCCCCCGCCAGGGCTGTCCCCCGGCCGTCCGGCCCTTCCTGAGCGCCCGGTGCCGCAGACTCGGCGTCTGTGGCGGCACTCAGCGCTCGGGCCAGCCCGGCCGCGCTCCGGCCAGACGCGGGGCCCATTGTCAACCTCCCCGCACAACAAACGGAGGAAAAGGCTGTTGAAGGAATTTCCTCCCCCCAGGAGCCGGGCGTTTCCATTAATTCTTCTCCGTGAGTCAAACTGGCTGTACGGGGTGTCCCCTGTCCCAGCATCCTGAGGAACACGCAGCTGAACAGCTAATTTTATCCAGCCCGTCGAACGCCCTGCTTGGCAGCCGTGCTGGGAGTGTGCTGGTGGTTCCCCACTACCACTGCTGGCTGGGGAGAAGCCACGGAAGGCAGGACAGAAACCAAGGAGAAGACTTTGGCAGAAGCTCTGGCTTAACAGACTGGGGAAGGTGGGGAGCAGCTCACAAGGTGCTGGAAAGAGAAAGCCCAGAGCAAAGGGAGTGTCAGCGACAGCAGGCCACACAGAAGTCCCACCCTCTGTCCCCTCATCTAAAACCCATCCCCATGTCTCCAACAAAAGTCCACGGAAACGTGGGGTTGGAGCAAGTCAACAGGCGGGCTCAGCCTGACCGCGCAGTTCGGGAGGAGATGAGGACGTTCCCGCGGGCCCGAACCCGCAGAGCCGAGGCCGCCGGCGCTGGGGCCACCCAGCACTCCGGGCATGAGCAGAGTCCGAAGCGGAGCTGGGCCAGCGCCTGTGCGTGGGGAGACAGGGTGCTGCAGTGAACAGCGACACCTCCCCGGCAGCTCCCGGGCACCACGGAGCAGCGGGCAAGTGAAGAACTGACCGCTGAGCCGAGCTCCCGCTCTGCCACGCGCGGAGGGGCAGACTCTGCGTGGCAAAGCAGTACAGAACAGCCTGGGTGCCCCGGCGTGGGGGTGCCTCGTGCTGCTGGAAGCAGTCACAGACGAAGCATATTTCATCGGCAGCTGCCGAGGGAAACCTCTGCTCCACAGCAGGGTAAATGGGAGTGACGAGCTGTAAAGCGTGAGATTTGTGGATGCGTTAGTGTGGCTTTCACAGCAAAGAGCTGGTCTGGGGTTTCAAAGCACTAATGCAGCAAAATGATGCTCCAGTGTCACTTTGAAGGGACAGACAAGGCTATTTATGAGAGGAAAAGCCTCCAAAATACTGCAGGCAACAGGAGGTGGCACAGTTACCATCTATCTTTGCTAAAAACCAAAAGTTGGGCCGTGACCAGAATCTTAATGCGCAACCCTGAAAAAACCCCTTATTCCCACTGAGCTGCACCCTGAACTGGTGCCCGTGGCACGGCCCGAGCAGGCTCTGCCGTGGGAATCGGGACATTTTCTGGTTCGTGGCTCCCAGCTGGGGCCCGGACAGTGAATCAGAGCCCAGCCAGCGGCTCCTCTGTGCGCCCCCGCACGGGGAGCATCACCGGGACAATCACCGGCACAGTCATCGGGACCATCACCCGAGCGAGCGCAGGCAGCTGCTGCGGCCCCGCAGCGCGTCCTGCGTCCTCCTCCGCGGAAAATCCGCTTCTTGCAGCGGCTGAGCGCTGCCCCCGGCCTGGGGCGGGTCGCTGATTCATCCCACAGCCATCATTTCCCAAACCACGCGCCTGGGAAGAGCGTGGAGCGGCTCCTCGGCGCCGCACGCAGGCAGCGGTGCCGGAGCCCTGCCTCTCCCTGCCGGGCCCCCGGAACCCTCCTGCCGGACCGTGCTGGAATTGGCCCTGGGGGCCGGGACCCATCGCTCCGGGGGAAGGAATTCCCAGCGGAAGCAGGCGGCTGTGTGAAAGCTGCTGCTCTCCCACATCATCAGAAAATTCCCTTTTTAAAACACTCATGCACATGAAAAAGTGGATTTCCATTGTCTTTGCAAAGTAGAGATGCTTTAATGCCTCAAGGAATTAGGGAAAATCTGACTAAAAGTACTTTCTCCACCTGCTGTTGTTTCTGCTTGGACCATAATGGAAAGGGAAGAGAAAACTGCCATTCTGTGCTTCCCAGACTGGCTGTATTCCAGCTGGGCTCTGTTTAAAATTCACCTGCCATCCCAAATGCTGAAAATATTCCAATCCAGACACGGTTTTTTCTCCCCCTCTTCCTGAACGGTAAAGTACGAGACACAATTTTTCATTTGGAACTCTGCTTGGAAGCCATCAGACCCTTTCTTCCACCAGACATTCTGGGAGGCTCTGATCTGCACCCTCGCCCTGGTACCATTTTCTGAGCCAGTTTGCAGCACAGGCTGCCAGAGAGGACAAGGACAAATGTACAACTCTAAGGCAAATTGAAACCTTGAGCAGAGTGCAGTCCATGGAAAAATTCCAGGTGACTTGAAGGATTTTATACAGAAGGAAAAAACCCTTTAATATATTATGCAGAGGGTGCTGCCAAACACATGCTGGTTTTATCCTGATTGTAACAATAAACTTCTTCCTAAACACTGAATGTTTCAGCTCCAATAAAAGTGTGCAAAAGCATGTTATGAGGTTGGAGAGACATTTACCAAAGTCAGGGAGCAGGCACAGCTGAGCAAACCCCCCAGTGCGCTGCCAGGCACGTCCCCTGACTCCCAGGAGAGCTTGTGACATAAACCCTTACACACTTGATTGCAGAGCTTACCATTTGCCATAAGCAAATAAATTAGGTATAATTTAATATTTGATTGTAAGATTTACTGTTCTACCCTTTACAGCTTCACAGGTGGGTGCGCAGTAATTGAGCAAAAGGAAGAGCCCCATTAATTCTCAGGACAGGCTGGGGAAACCTTCCACCAGGTCCAGCCTGAGCCCAGTCACTGCTGGGGAAGGTGAGGAAGATGATGGGGGCAGTTTCTGCTCTTTGCCTGCAGCTGATGCCCAGAGCCACACACCCACCACGGGGCAGAGCAGAGTTCAGAGTCTCCCCACAGAACCCGCCTCGGTTTGGCACAAAACTCAGCAAGGACCTGGGGCTGCTGGTGCAGAGCGAAAGTCAGCTTTGCTGTGACTTTGAAACCCTTGCATTTGGAATAATGTAACCTAATTTTGATAAGATACTGAAACCCTTTCATTTGGAATAATGTAACCTAATTTTGATAAGATACTAAAGCTCAGCCAGAACCTGCACCTGAAGCAGTGCCCCAGTACATGTCAGCAACTTCCCGATGCTAGATTGCATCACACTGTGTGGAAGCTGGGGGAGGCTGGGGCTCAGCTCCCTCCTTCCTTCCAGCTGTGTAGAGAAGGTTTTCCCTACTACAGCACGTAAAAAATCATCCTTTTGTGCAGTGTTTTAGATCAAGCGCTCCTCAAAGTCCTCAGCTCAGGTAGTCTGTTGCAACGCTGTTCTGTGCAATCTGTTGTTTAGCCAGCACGTCTGGGTCCTTCTCCAGCACGGCTCAAACACAGTCTGCTTCCTCAGAGCCCTGTCCTGCGGGAATGACATCTGCAGAGTGAGCTCCTGCCACACAGCTGCAGATAAAAGTCTGCAGGTGCCAGTGCCAGGGAAAAGCTAATAAAAGAATTCCATTTTGGACTCTTTTTTCGGGGTTTGGCTAGTTCAGGTATTGATTCCCAAATGCTGCCCCTTCTCGCCTCGTGCCAATTCTTAGTTTAACCTGGAGCGGTTGCAGGGATCTCTCTCTGAAAATCTCACTTCAACCAACCCAACAAGCCTTTTTGGAAGGCAACGCCCTTACCCTGCTGCAGACTGAGCTCTGAGCAAGAAATTACCTTCATCTGCAGAAAACACCACCGAGGCTGGCCGGGCCTGAGCCTCACACCCCTCAGGCAGGCAAATCCCATCCACCGAGCGGGATTTCGGGTTAAACATCAGCCGAGCTGCAGAGCATGGCACAGTACTGCCAGCACTTCCCCATTTCAACACCGTTTATATAACTGCTCCCTTGTTTAGCAAAGCGGGAGATTGAGCAGGAGCTTTCAGCCCACCCCTGGGGGCTTCTCTGTGCCTCCAAGCCCCTTTGGGCCTTCTGACCCCACAAAAGCTGTACCCAGAGAGATCCACATGGGTCTCTCAGACCCTGGGACCTCAGCACCCACTCTCCGCTCATTTTCTCTTTTAATTATTTTCCAAGCCCCTGTAAACACAACCAAAACAGCCACCAAATTAAATCTTTACCCTTTTAAAAGAGGTATTTGGAATGGTACCTGATTTGTGAACGAACAGTGCATTATGTCGCTGTCCAAGTCTGTTGCAGCACATTTAGACCATGGAAAGGTGCCACTAAAGTCCTGCTGGCTTTCTAGCACCCCCAGCTCTTGGAGGAAACAGGCTGCTCCGGCTAGAGCACTTCACGGGGGTTTAGCCTTCTTTTGATACTTAAAAAATGATTTAGGGATAAGTCTTGCTTTGAAAAGTAAATACTATTTCCCCCTGGATTTGCACAAGGGCTCAGCAGGGCTGGGTGACGCTCGAGGGTTCCCTCTTTCCTTCCTGTTAAACACTTTTATCTTTTATTTCATAACATACACATACATATATGCCAATTTATTTTTTAAATTTTGTTTTACTTTTGTAACACAACCAAGCTGTAACCAGCACTTTGGCAGCTTGTGCTGGTGCCGCCCTCCTGTGGCTGGAGAACCACTCAAGCTGGAACAAAACCAGCTGAAAATTCTGATGAAATGTCACTGATAACACCACGGTAAGGTGGGCATGGACAGCCTGGACGCACTAACTGCTCCCAGTAACTCCCACCGAGGGCTGCTGGCTCTGTAAATTCATCCATGCCAAAAGTTTTCCAAGAGAGGAGGTTTGGGATAAATGCTTCACCCCAGTGACTCACCAGCTCCCACCCCACGTTCCAGGTTTCCTCTGTGTGCTATGGCAACAGCAAATGCAACACATCTGTGGGGTGTTTCACACTCGCCCTTGGCTGAAGCAGCAGCGCTCAGGACACCAGGAACCCCATGGCAAAGCAGCAGCCCCCGGCCCAGCCACGGGCAGAGCCCCCCCAGCTCCAGCACCGGCCTGGGGGCGATGCACAGCCCCACCACACACTGCAGGGACGCCAGCCAGGTGCCAGGGCTGCTGCCACAGCCCCACCACACACTGCAGGGACGCCAGCCAGGTGCCAGGGCTGCTGCCACAGCCCCACCACACACTGCAGGGACGCCAGCCAGGTGCCAGGGCTGCTGCCAGAGCCGGGCGTGGGGCCAAGGCCATGGCTGGTGACGCAGCTCGGGCTGGAACGGGACATGCAGCTGGAGGCTGCGGGGAAGAGCCGGCGACAGCAGTGCCAGGGCAGGAGGAGGCTGTGGCACCATGGAGGGCAGCGCTGCTGGCAGCCCCCCACCACCTGCCCCTCGCCATGCCAGGGCCCTGCAATCACTGCAGCAGCACCTGTGGAACAAAACCCGTGTGCCACAGAGCCCCTGTGCCACAGAACTTGTGTGCCACAAAAGCCCTGTGCCACAGAACCCATGTGCCACAAAACCCGTGTGCCACAGAGCCCCTGTGCCCCAGACCCCTGTGCCACAGATTTGGCTGCTCTGTGTCTCATGTAACAGCCAAAAATTGCACAGCAGAAAAGCAGCGACTGACGAGGGCAGTGACGCAGGTGTATTGTGACTCTAAAATACCCAAACATACAGGAAATGGCTCAATCAATCAACAACCCAGCACAGGAGGCCTGTCCTCATTCCTGAGGAATGTTCAGGGCCAACATTCTGACAATGAGCAGCTCGCTGTCAACGTGCTGCACCAACCTCGGCAGCCCACACTGCTGGGAGCAGCAAAATCACACCAACAACTGCCCAAAAATGTGCATGCTTCAGAGTGTTCTAAACTGCAAGGCACTCCTGCTGCAGCAAACAGAGCCCTGGGCAAATTCAGAATTAGAGCACCCTTAATTCACTTAAAGGGATATGGCAAAGCCTCCCTTAATTGTGATAAATCCCATTCCTTCGTCTGACAGGTGACATTTCACGGCAAATAGTCCCACGAAACCGAGTGGGACAAGGAAGAGTTTCCTGTTTTGTAAGTGATTTCCTGTGATGACAAAGCCCAGCATGGGAGCAGTTGGCAGCATGGCTGGTGCTCAGGTTTTTTAGGTCTCTGTTGTTCCCAGGCAGACAGATGGAATTTGTCACGAGAAACTAATCAGGGACACTGAGACCTAGTTGCATTTTCAGGGACGAAATCTCAGTTTGAGGAGCCATTACAAAGCTGCCTCTCGCAAGCACGCTGCCCGCTCAGTCACAGCCCATTTCCCAGGCAAACCATCCCTCTGGAGCGGGACTGGCCGCGGGCAGCAGGGCAGCCGTGCACGGCCTCCCCCGGCCGGCTCCGTCCCCGCTCCCAGAGCCAAGGGGAGCTCCGGCCTCGGCAGCCGCAGGGCTGTGCCACTGCGGCAGGGCCACAAGGAGCCCTCCGGGCGCTTGAGCTTTCAACCATCCCAGCCCCCGGGGCAGACCCGGCCCGCAGCTCCTCCGGTCTGGAGGTCAGGTTGAAAATCCCCTTTCTTCCCTAGAGAGGGGATAAAGCCTCCAGCACCCCCACAAGCACCCCCACAAGCACCCGGCAGCCAGAATGAGCTTCCAAGCCAGCACAGCCTCTGGTGCCTCTGCCCCAGTGCTGCTGCATGGGGGTGCAGGCTGGGAGCCCTGGGGCTGG
Organism: Promerops cafer; assembly: GCA_013398275.1. Classification (NCBI taxonomy): domain Eukaryota; kingdom Metazoa; phylum Chordata; class Aves; order Passeriformes; family Nectariniidae; genus Promerops; species Promerops cafer. The sequence continues at coordinate 79,860 of VZSE01005588.1, forward strand.
GGCATCTCCCCTGCCCCACTGCAGCTGAGGCGCTGCCAGGCGCCAGGGGCTGCTGGCCATCGAGGGCTGCCGGCCATCGAGGGCTGCCGGCCCAGCGCCCCGTGCCTTCAGGGAGCATTTCTAGAGCTCTGGTAGGTGGGACTGCGAACAGGAAAGTGCTGAGCCAGCTGGGAACGAGCTGTTCGCCTGGCCCGAGTGTCTCCCTCCCAGCAATGCTTTGATTCCAGCTCGACCTGCCAAGAAAAGGAGCTCCTTAATCAGCAAAGCCCTGAGGAAGGGCAGCTCCCGTTCCTGCCTGCGTGGCAGGGTGTCCCTGTGGCTGCACTATCTCTGGCCACCACCCTTCCTTCCCCTGCAGCCGTCCTGCTCGTGGCCTCGCTTGTGCCAGCCGTGCAAAAATCCCTTCCCACGTCCCCACAAAGGCCGGCACACACCCAGTCTGCCGGACCCTGCTGCAGCTCCTGGTCTCCCCAGAAAGAGGGGCTGCTTTGGTGGACCAGGGAATGTCCCACAAGACGTGCAAATTTCCCTGACTTCTGCTCTTCCCCTTCATGCATTCCAGTGCGTTCCAGACAGAGGGTTGACCTCCCCCAGTCGTGCTTTGCCATTTCTCTGATGTTTCATTATCCCCGCTGCGGCACCCAGCAAATTCTGCCTTGTACCAAAAGCCATTCCTGTCAAATTGAGTTAAAAGGAAGTAGTGAAAAACTAAAAACTCTGTATCAAATCCTGCCACCTGGAAAATCAGCAGAGAAATATAATTTTGTGGTCTTTCAAATTAAATCAGATTCTGGGCACTCTGCTGTTGGGTTTATCCAATGCTGACTGGAATAGCTCTGCTCAACCATGACCAGGTTTAGGCATGTTCAGTTCATGGCAAGGCAGTCCAGTTCAGAGATGCTGCTGTTAATTGTATCCTCGTGCCATTTAGAATTCAGAATTTGCCGCAGCCATTCTCCACTAAGGAGGTCCCAGCAGGAGGTGGCCTTTGTGGCAGAGCAGCTCACGCTGCCGCAGAGGGCGGAGGTCGGGGAGCTGCTCGTGGGTCACGATGTCGGTGGTTTGTGCAGCCTGTGCCTGCCCTGAGCCTGTCCCCGGGGCCGAGCCTCCGTGGAGCCGGCGTGCACCCAGGGCTCGCGGCAGCGCTGCTCCCCGCACTGCTCAGGCTCTCACTCCCGCTGCGGACCCGGGAATGCTCCCGCTGGCTCTGCTGCGTTCCCTGGGTGGCTCTGAACTCTCTCCTGGCTGCTGCTCTCCCGTGCCAGCCATGCCCAGGAGCAGTCACTCCCAGCTGTCTTTGATGTTTTGTATAAAACTGACCTGCACGTGGTTTTGTGTCTCCCCACTCTCCTTTCAGCAGATCAAGTACAACCACAAGTCTCTCTGTACTTTGCTTTATTCTGTTTTTTCCCTGACTGCTTCTCACAGGCCACGTCCAGAACGTCACATCTGATCTTCCCTCGTTTTCCTAGAGGTTTTCTGGGGACCCTTAGACCAGTTGCATTAGAAGTAACAAAAGTGATGGCTGGTGTGGTGGTGCTCCTTGTCCCTGCAGCCCCGGGCTTTGGAGTCAGAGCTGTGTGGGAGCCCCGGGCTCCTGCAGCCAGGGACAGAGCCGTGTCACCGCACCTGTGCTGGCAGCACCGCTACTCACCGCCCCCTTCCAGCCTTCTCTGCACTCCCCTGTAACAGCTCCACAAGGGCAGACTCCTGCCATTCTCTCCTTTCAGGGGGAGCCTGAGTGCTCTCCAGCGAACTGCTGCTGCTTCCTGAAGGAATTACAGACTGGAATTCAGTAATTGTGGGTGGGATTCATCCCTCCTTAACTAGCTTTCTCTGCAGAGAAATAACAAAGCTGGCTGAAGAAAACTTGCCTGTGGCTGCTGAGATTTCAGTGTGAGATTTCTCAGGTTTTACATTTAACAAGTTAAAGGGTCATGAAATGTTTCTCTTCTTTTCCTGGCCTTGCAAGGAGCAGGGCTGCTCACGTTCCACCAGGGCTCCGGCTCTGCTGACCTCTGCAGGCAGCGAGGCAAGGCTACAAAGCTGGCATCGATGACAACGGCTATTTTCACAGAAAAACAGAAATGACATCTTTTTCATTTCTTCAAATGAAAAACCCCAAACAAACAAGAGTAAACATGAACGAGGTGGTTCATTCTGAGATGCTTTTCTGGTATCAAGAGATATGATCTGACACAATATGGTGTTTTGGTTTGGTTTCTCTCTTGTTTTCCTAATTTACGATGTGTTTTAGCATCTCTGAAGAATATCCCTCAGGCTGCCAATGGCAACAGGACCTAGAGTGGTGATTTAACATGAGAGAATATGTTCTCTTACCCCATTTTCTCACACTCTTCCCCTTGGGCTGTGATGTCATAAACCACTTAAAACCAGGTGCAGAGGCTGGATCTCCATCCTGTCCCTCTGGTGGTGGCCCTGCAGTTGTCCTGTCACAGAGCAGCGCTGGCTTCAGCAGCATCTGCCTCACCTGGCCCCTCACAGGGATCCAGCGCCCCCAGCACCCGGCTGTGAGTGATCCTGGGAGCTGGCCCTGCCAGGAGCACGAGGAGCAGGAGGAGGGTGAAGAGGAGCAGCAGGAGCAGCAGGAGGAGGCTGTCTCCCTGGGAAGCCCCAGACATTCCCGGCACGGAGCGCAGGTGCTGCGCTTACCTGAAGGCATTTTGCACTTGAGCACAGTGACACTCGGGGGGTCAGGCTGTGCGTGTCAGCATGGGCACGCTGCTGTCACCCCAGTGGACGCTCACGGCTGCTGCAGAGATTAACAGCCACCCTCATAACAGTCACCCTCTGGAGCAAAGGCTGTGAAAAAGCCAGCAGCAATCCCTGCCAAGCAGCCCAGCTGCACGGGCCTGAGGGAGCAGAGCTGCCGGGCTCAAATGCATCATGGTAGGCGGGGAAGGAGAGGCTGAAAGCTGCTCCTTTGACCCAAATCTGGCGCTTTTCCATGTGCAGGGAAGGCAGTTTGCACTGCTGTTCCAGAAGAAGATTAATCTATTGCTCCTCTCTGGGCAGCTGTTGATGGATTGTTTGTGGAACTGCAGAATCTCCCCAGACCTGAGATGAAATCAAATCTCCAGGAAATGTTTCACTCCTCCTAGACAGGGCTGTCTAGAAAAGGCAGGAGTATGGCTTTGCCTGCAGTCATCTGCAGCAGTTTGTTTTGTTTCCTTTAAGGAGACTCGAGAGTGCAGTGAGAGACCATTTCAAGGGTCCAAAGCAGAGGGCAGGGTCTCTCCATGGCCTTGTGGTGAGTACTGGCAGGAGGGGAGGAGGCAGTACCAGCACACAGACTCAGAGAGGTTACAAGAAGTTATCCAAAGCCAGCAGACAAACCCACGTGTGCCTGGATTTGGGGGAGACGTGGGAACGGCCACGCTTGGAGGCAGGACCGAGCCACAGCCAGCCTCTGCTGGGGCACACTGCCTTGCACCCAGGCGTGGACTGACAGGGGAGGAGCAGCCTCTGCCTCCAGTGAGCACAGCTGGAGCATCAGCTCCGTCCACGACCTGCTTCTCATTTCCTCCATCCCTCTCCCAGCCCCACGGGCAGGCAGCAGGCACTGGGCAGCGTGGGTGCACGGAGCAGCTCGTGGCAGTATCAAGCTCACCTGTCTTTAACTCCACTGTTTGAAAGCCAGACTCCACAACACTGCCACTTGGAGAATTTCTTACATGTCATCTAGTTTTAGTGCTATTCTATTTCATTTGCTACCTTACCTGAATAATTTTTTAGCACTCATTCAGTTTGCATTTCTCTCTTTCCATTTTCACCTGTTCCTGATATTTTATTTTCCCAATAAACTAAGTAATTTAATAGCCTTAATCCCAAGCCTCCTATTTAGAGCATGGATGTGGAGGCTGCAGAAAGAAGCCCCAATTTAAATCTGTCAGTCAAGCATAACTTAATCTATCATCTTCTTTATATCTGAAACTGCTCCATGGGAAGGAAACCATGACTGGGATCCAGTTTAACTGTAAAATATCCAGCTTTACACCTTTCTAATGCTTGCTCCTTTTATGCACAGGCTGTTAAAAAATGGGAAAGCTATACAGGCCTTGGACAACACAAAGTCACAACAGTTGAAGTCCAGAGGTGATTGCAGAGACTTTGAAGGGCCCAAGGCCACAGCCCCGGTGCCATCACCATGGCACAGGCACTGCTGTGCAGCTGTGATGCTTTTCCATTGCTTTTCTATTTCTGGACCTCTAAAAACGTCAAGGGAATTAAAGATACTGAGGAGAACTGCTTGTCTTTGTTACCTGTCCTGCCTGTCGTGTCAGACAGTCACAGGTCTCCCAGAGGCTGTGGCTCAGGCCTGGAGCCCAGCCCCAGCCCCAGTCCCAGCCCCAGGTAGGCTGGACAGAGCCGAGGAGCTCTGGGATGAGGACACCCAGCAGGAAATGTTCCTGCCTGCGCTTTCTGAGGCTCCGTGTGCTCTGCTGCTCCGCAGTGGGCCATGCTCAGCTGCAAGGAGCAGCCCCAGGACAGCGCAGGCCCTGCAGATCCCCCCGAGAGCGCGGCAGAAAGGCACCCACGGCCACGGCAGGTGATTTATCACCGCCCTGCTCGGGCCAGAGCTATCGGGCAGAGCAGAAAATGTTCCACACGACGGGCAGCACGAGGAAAGAGCTCCTGAAATCAATCATGCGAGACAGCAGCTAATTACCAGACATCATGCCTTCCCAACCCCTGCTCCGTGTCCCTGCCTGGCGCAGACACGGGAGGGGATTTTCAGCGCCCGGAGCCCCGTGGGTCAGCAGTGCGCTTCCAGCCCGGCCAGGACCAGTCCCCAGCCCTGGGTCTGGCACTTGGGTCTGGCTCACGCTCTCCATTCCAGTGGGATCAGGGCCCGTACGCACAAACCCCGTGTGTCCTTCCGGCGCTGGCAGCAGAGGCCGGGGAGGAGCCCGAGCTGGGGGCGCTGCCCCGGACGGCCGGGGCTGAGCGGCCGCGCTGCCGCCCTGTCAGCGGCTGTGCTGCTGAGGTGCCGTCCCTCACGAACCGCTGAGGAGCTTCCCTCCGGGTCTCACCCGCAGCTGGGCGCTGAGGGGCTCAGGGGGCTCAGGGGGCTCAGGGCGCTGAGGGGGCTC
>VZSE01005609.1:5773-59100 GCA_013398275.1 Promerops cafer
CATATCACATATCACAATCACATATTACATATTATATGATTTATGATAAGATATATGATATATAATATTATATGTAGATATATGTAGATATATAGATACATATTATATCTCTATATATGTACATATTATATATAGATATAATATGTAAAATGTAATATATAATGTATGAATCGATGATTGATATTGCATAACGTTTTGCTCCCAAAGGCATTTGGAAAGTGAAGCACTTTTATCTCCATTTGACCCGTGCAGGAAGCAAGGCACAGAGCAGGCCTGGCTCAGGATCACACAGCCCCTGGCAGAGCAGAGAGTTCCTCAGGGTTTCCACTCTGAGGAGATGGACCTGTGGAGCATCCTCGACATCTTCTGTGCTCCCCACCCCGATCCCATCCCGCTCCACGTCTCCTTCCAGCTCCATGCCGTGCTCCACAAGGCCTCTGACCCTACAGGGGACCATTTGCTGATCCGCAGCAGTGTCTGTGCTGGAGCAATGTTAAATTAAACACCTGATCCCAGGGAGATTCCTCCTGCAGGACACATCCCTTCCGTGCTGGGATCACGGGCTGGGGCTGATCAGCAGCCACGGGAGGGTTTGTGTCCACACCCTGGGGCCCTGCGTGGCCCCACACTTTTATTTTCTGCACACTCTTCAATCCCAGCTCTCCAGGCAGTGATTAATGCTCTCAAGGACTTCTCCATGGCAACAATCAATCTGGCATTCCCTAATTTTCAAGTGCTTTACTTTGCCACATTAACAGGGTTTCCTGTTAAAGGACGTGTGTTGTCCCATATGGTTTTAATGCAGGATTTTAGTCCTGAATGGGAAGCTTAAATTGTTTATTTCCTTTCATTCCCAAGATTTCTGAGGTAACAGCAGCAGAGTGCTTTTCCCTCCAGATGATGTGGTGGTCTGTGGTAAGTGGGAAGACTTTTGTCCTGAGTTTCTATCTAGGGTTGGTAAATAAATGATTGCACACTGCAGAGATGCAGAAGCTGACAAGAGCATCGGAATCCGTTGGAGGAGGGAGGCAGGAGGTCCAGACAGACACGAATGGGAACAGCAAGAGGCAATTTCCCTCTCAATCACGGAGCCTGTGCCCAGCAGTGTGTCCTCAGCAGAGTCCAGCATGTAAATTGAGTTTCTATTTTCGTGGCTTCGAGGTAACCAGCAACAGATGGTGTTTTGAAACACTCATAATTTTGGCTAATAGAGTCACTGCTGCCAACTGTCCTGTCCTCCAAGCACTGATTAATATATTATTAGTAATAAATAATACCTAATGATGATACAAACAGTCCAAACCCTGGAGTCCTTCGTCCTGAGCAACTCCCACACTCTCCAGGACTTTGTGCTCCTGCCTTTGGATGACAAAGTTGTTTCACTTGATCCGCATTCCCAATCCTCATTTTTATTAACACACATCCCATCAGCATCCTCCAGATGCCACCTCTCCAGTGGGAATTCCATATGGCCGTCAGGAGCAGAGCTTGCTCATGCAGGACTCTGCCATGGAAACTTTGATCAGAGCTTCCATTAAATTCCCAGAGCACGGCAGTCAAAAAACTCTCTTTGCACGCTCGGATCCAGATGGTCCCTTCCGACTCCACGGGAAGGATTGGGAAGGAAAAGTGAAATGCCATCTTTTGTGGTTATTGCAATAACCTGGGCATGGCTGGAAGGAGAGCCAGTGACTTCTGCCTGAGTGAGAGAGAGGTGCAAGGCCTAACATTCCCGACAAAGGAGCTTCTTGTGTTCCTGCCTGTTTGGAAACAGAACAGAGCACATGGAAAAGGCAGCAGAAGGTGGGAGAGAGTCCAGCCTGTGGCCAGGCTTCAAAAGAGGGAAGCAGGATAACCCTGGTAGTCACTGTGCTGTAAAGGCAATGCCTGCACTTGAATNACAAAAAGCACTCAGTGGTATCCTGAAGGATCAGGGGAGAGCCAAGTGAAATGGAGACACTTGAGCCTGGAATGGCAGGTGCAGTACAAGCAAAATGCATTACATTATACTTATATTATATTATATTATATTATATTATATTATATTATATTATANTATGATATGATATTATTTATAATATTATTATTCTATTCTATTCTATTCTATTCTATTCTATTCTATTCTATTCTATTCTATTCTATTCTATTCTTCCATTCCATTCCATTCTTCCAAGTGGAGAGACTGAGCTAAAGAAAGGTGCAAATGCCTTGCACAGCCGTGCAGCTCAGAATAACCTTCCCCAAACCAGCATCCCAGGAATGTCACCCCTCTCTCAGAGGAAGCAGCAGCATTTCAGTTCTCTCCTGTTTAGCACACCCAACGTTTTCAGGCAGCTGCTGAAATAAAGAACTGCCTGCTCTGAAATTTCTGGATTACTCCCAGTGCCCAGGTGGGACAGGCTGCTGCTCCCTGGAGCCTTGCTCCTACTCCTCTCCACACTTTGCTCATCCACACCAATTTCTCTGGCACTTTTGCCAGAGAAAGCACTGATGATTTAAAAACTTGGCCCAAAACTTCAGAGCAGCAGAGGCAATAAACATTAGTCACTGTAGCAAACTAATTTGTTTTCCATATGGCATTTTCAATGGAGTGTGGAAGATTCACAAGTGAAATAATAATTACAAATGAGGAATACTTTGAAAAAAAAATGTGGTTTTCTCCCAATGCATCACTTAAAAGGGTTTCTAATTAAGTCAATACTTGATTATGCTGGAGACGACATTGGCTGCCAAATTACAGTTTGTTGGGTTTTGTTCTGAGGGAAGGATTGTTCCCAAGGGCAGTAAAATTCCTGCATCTATTCAGCCTGCGGGGCTGCTGAGATGTGAGAGAGGTGAGAGAGGTGTTTAATTCCCTTGGGAATCTCAGGAGGTGAACATTTTCTTAATAACACTCCTGCCTATAATAGAAAATTCTGCTCAGCAAGATGAGGGTCTGATATTTCTGATTCAGCCAAGCCCAAGACAGATGCTCTGAGATACCCTTCATCTGTACCTGGCAAAATCCAAATCAGAGCTGGGAATTATTCTCCAAGGGAAAAGGGACAGAGCTTCCTGAGACCTCAGCCCTAAGAGCACAGGAATGCAGAGCACCTTGTTCTCCTTCCAAGCCTTGGTGTGGGGGTTGCCACCACCCTGAGCTCTTCCCTGCAGGGGTGTGCTGTCCATGGGGGGGTTTCTCCTCATTCCTGGGTGTCCCCAGGGGTGAGTCCATCCTCCTGTCCCCACCCAGGGCTGGTTTTTACTGGGCAGTGGCCATGGGGGTGTCCCCAGAGAGGAGCTCAGGCACAAGGCAAGGGTTCAGGGGGCATTTGTGGTCACAGGGACACCCAGCTCAGCAAGTCCAGAGCTGTCCTGAGACCTGAGACCTTTTGGTGTCGGATCAGTCCACAGACTTCCACAAGTGATGGCCAAAATCCCGTTTACCAGGCTGCAGTTTCAGCCCAGACTCTGAAACGCTGGCAGGTTTGGATCTGGAGATTCAATTTTAAAACATACAATGTAAATTTTGATGAAGATCCAAGATCTGTTTCAGATCTCTGTTCATTTTCCAGTCTAGTCTTGTAAGGACATCTTTCCTGCGGGGAGTTTTGCAGAGATTTGCTACTTGTAAATAGGAAGAAATGTAAGAGTGATTTGTTCCTACTCCCTTGGAACCAAAATATTTGACAAGTTTTACTCCAACATCCATTTTCCACCTCACAAAGCAGGTTCAGGCCAGTCCTCAGCTCTGATTTTCACTGCCAGTCAATCAGGGAACTTGCAGAAGTGCCACAAGCACAGATGACCGAGCCTGTGCAAAGATTCAGACCCCGTGGCTGCTTTTTTCCAGTGGTACAAATGCTGATTGCGCTTTTCTTTCTTTCATGCAACTCGGGCCCTGTCTATTCAGATCTTTGTACAAATTTGGATTGCAGTTCTTATCTTTTAATGGTTGTCCAGCACATGCACAGAGCAGGGCCCTGCTCTGGAGGCAGAACATCCTGACGGCAGCAGAACGGGGCTGGATTAATTAAATGACCCTCACTGAAAGACAGCCAAGGCCTGAGGCCTCACATCCCACAGGGAAATGTCCACTTCTGTCACATTTGTTGTTCCAGGGCCTAAAATGCTTTAAGGGTGAGATTTTTCAAAAGACCCTGTGGAGAATGTAATTTTTCTTTCTCTCACTTGACTCCTTGTGGGAAGTGCCCACACCAGATTTTTTTTTTTTTTTTTTTTTTTTTTGGTTTTTCNTTTTTTGGTCAGGATTATCCCAAAATAGGCCGCAGGCCATGTTTTGCTACAGTTGAATTTGGAGGAACATTTTCTCTTTTGCAAATGTATCCAGTCTGCAGAAGAGAGGGAAAAGTTAAATCACAGATTCATGGAAAGGTTTGGGTTGAAGGAACCTTCAGGATCATCCCATTCCAACCCCCTGCCCTGGGCAGGGACACCTCCCACTGTCCCAGGCTGCTCCCAGCCCTGTCCAGCCTGGCCTTGGACATTGCCAGGGATCCAGGGGCAGCCACAGCCTCGATGTAAGAGGTTGTGTGATAGCAGGGATTGGAGATGGAAACACAAAATGTGCTTCCTCAGTGTGTGACTGATAAACAATTTCCTCTCGTCTGCACAGTTCAGCCCATGGCCCCAACAGCTCAGCCAAACCAACCCAATGTTAAATTAGAACTGTTAAATATTTAATGCTGGGAGGGGGAAAGCTGCTGAAACCATAAAGCATTCACAGGGTAATGTCAGTTGTGTCAGACAGAAATGGAGCATTAGCAGAGCTGATTCTGAGCTTTAATATCTGCATTGAGGCTGTTTCAGGTTTGGGAACATGCAGTGCTATTGCCATGGAAATTTATGAACAAACTCCTGAGGCCACGTTTGTTTTCTATTTATTGTTTTTCCTTGACTTTCATGACTCCAGGGTTGCCAGTGCTGGAGGGATAATTGATGTTGATTTTAATTGTCTGGTGTTTTGTCATCACCATTTCCCGCCTGGGTTTGGGTTTTTTTTTCTTTCATTTTTCTTGGTTGGTGGAATTCTAGAATATTGTGAAACTTGTAAAAGTCAGAGCACAGACCTCTAATGTGACTATCAGAGATATTGTCTAGAAGTCATTTCCATCTGCCCTCTCCCCATTCTCCACCACCAGGATTACTCTGAACATGACAGATTTGGTACACAAAGTGCCTGAAGTGCAGGGAGGAGGACAAGAGATGATTACCCTATATCAGAATATGCAACTGTGAGCAGAGGAAAAACCCTTGCCCTCAGGAGAGGCGTAATAAAATTAACTTACACGTCAAGATCCTCAGTTTGAGCACAAAAAGATTCACATCACATTTAAAAGATGTCAGAAGAGGATTCAATTGTGTCATTGTGCAGTTCAAGCCCTTAAAGAACTTTGCCAAAATTGCTTTGACTTTCTTCATCCTTGGGTGTTAGTTAAGTGAGATAATGCAGGCAGTGCTGTGCTATTACTGAGGTTGCAGCGTTTGAAATGGTCCCTGCTGGAAACTCTACCAAAATATTGCTTTGGGGGTGACATTTTTCACAAGGCTTCTCTTCAGAGCAGGGGCAGCATCTTGGAGTTGGGAAAAGATGCCTTGGCATGATTTTGGGGAAGAGCCCACCTAGGAAAGGCCGTTGTGCATGAGCCAGCCGAGGTCTGTTTAACTCTGAGCATCAGCAGCTCCTGTGGAACTGTGTCAGGCTGGATTTCAGGGAAAGCTTCTGCCCCCAGAGGGTGCTGGGCACTGCCCAGGCTCCCCAGGGAATGGGCACATTCCCAAGGCTGCTCCAGGAGTGTTTGGGCACCGCTCCCAGGGGTGCACAGGGTGGGATTGTTGGGGTGTCTGTGCAGGGCCAGGAGCTGCACTGGGTGATCCTTGTGGGCCCTTCCAACTCTGGATATTCCATGATCCTCTGATTCTGTAATGACAGAACAGGGGCAGGGGATTATATCACTATGGAACTGCGGGGTGGGGGATTTGAGACAGAGATCACTCGAGCTGGAATCCAGCCAGGTCACTGGATTAACCCCCTGGCTGCTGGGAAATGCCAAGGGGTCTTTCATGGCCCGGAGTGTGGAGGAGCTCGTCTCGTCTGCTGGCAGGAGAGGGGTGAATTATTTACTCCCTTTGACACTGGGCTTCTGTGCCGCCGGCGTCACAAAAGATATTCCTTCGCAGGCAGATGTTGGCTGCCAGTGGGAAGCTGAGAAACGCCAGTTTTAATTAAAAGCTTTATTTTCAAATACAATCCGGAGATTATAAGCGCTAAGAGGGACTTCTCCTCTGGGAGGCTTCAATGTGCGGCCCAGAGCAAAACAGCAGTAATTGAAAGACAAGGCCTAATTCCCCTTCTCCCAGCTGGGTCTGAGCACGAGGCAGGGACATCAATCCGGCCCTTGAAGGAGGGCTGGCAGCATCTCGGATTTGTCATTGCCTCTGTTGTCAGAGGGAAGGCAGCCAGAGCAAGGCTTTACATCCTCCTGTCCCTTCTCTCTAAAGTCGGCTTAAGAAGAAGAAACAAAGGAGAGGGGCAAAAAGGAGAAGGCTGTGCAGATTCCCGTTAGAAAACGGCACTTTCACGTTATTTTTGGTGCACTTGCACCCATTTCTATGCGTTCCTGGATGGTTCTGGGTCACAGGAAGGCTTTTCTGGATTCAGCTAACTCACCCATTTTCTGTCTCAAATGAACACAGAGGGAAAATGGGACAACACCAGACACGAGCACTCTGTGCTGCCTTTCCTTAGATGGATAATCCCCAGGGCTTTTTTTGGCCACTTTAAAAGGCGTTCACTTCTTTTTTAACAAAAAATCAGCTCACATCAACAGCTCCACCTGTCCTACAAATCAGCTTCAATGTACTCACCCTCTGTCTTTGGAGGGTTTTTGTGGTGTCTGCACATCAACTTCTGGTTCCTCGATGGGTCTGTTCTGCTTCTTACTTACTGGAAGTCAAAATAAAGAGAATAGCGTCAATTATTTCCCTTTTGGATGTAATTCCTACTTTCAGTTACCCACACGTCATCCTTTTGTCCTGGACAGCAGTGACCAAAGCCTCGCTGGGAAACTTCTTCCAGTGCCTGACCATTCTCATATCAAAATCTGTCCTTATTTCCAGTCTGAACCTCTCCTGCTTCAGTGTCCACTCTCTCCAGTCCTCCCACAAAGCATCACCATGAAGAGCCTGGTTAAACTGGTCAGGCATGATTTATGCTTGGCAAATCCATGCTATAACCCTTCCTGGTTGTTTATTCTCCTTCTTGTCCCCAAGGATACGTTACAAGAAGAATCCCACCATGGTTTTCCCAGGGATCAAAGTGAGTCCTTTACATCCCCAGATCTTTTTTTTTTTTTTTTTTTTTGCCTTTTATATTTTTTGTCAGCCTAATCACAGAATCAGGAATGGTTTGGGTGAGAAGGGACCTTAAAGATCATCCAGTGCCACCCCCTGCCATGGTCAGGGACACCTTCCACTGTCCCATGGTGCTCCAAGCCCTGTCCAGCCTGGCCTTGGACACTTCCAGGGATCCAGGGGCAGCCACAGCTGCTCTGGACAACAACCTCTGAGGAAATTCAGGTCACCTTATCTGTCGAGTTCTACTTCAACATGAAAACAGATTTAATAATGACAAAAGAAGGATAATGATGCAGTTTTTATTGGACTGATGAATAAAAATGGGTTTGCTTTTAAAGATGTTGTATTTTGACTAAAATAGTGGGGAAATCCAGAGTTAAAAGCATGAACTCTGAGGGCTTTTTATGGAATCATGGAATACACTTGAGTTAGAAGGGATCAACAAGGATCCAGCTCCTGGCCCTGCACCCCAACAATCCCACCCTGTCCCTGGGAGCATTGTCCAAACGCTCCCGGAGTTCTGGCAGCCTTGGGAACACGACCATGGATTTTTGGGAATTTATGTCCCAGGTTGTGCTTGCCCTCTCCTGAGATAAAAGGGACCCCTTTCCCTAAGTCCTTGTTCTTATTTATATTGGCCTGGACTTGGAAAAACCCTAAATTGGGGCAGATCTGCCGGGCTTTTCCTCCCACTTCCCAGACATTTTTTTCCCTTCCTCTCCCAAGCCCCACTGCTGTTGTACTGTATCAAGTTCTGTACATATATTTAAATGTAATAAGATAGATTACAAGAATTGATTTTCCCCAGGGTCGGGTCGATAAGGCTGCATAAGCAGGGAATATACAATGGATCAGGAAGAGCTGGCTGGAGTAGATTAATTAATGAGATGCAGGATGGAAACATCCAAGGAGCCGTGGCTCCTCTCGGCTCACCTGAGCTATTAACGGGAATCTCTGGCGGCATCGAACGCTCGCTGCCAGCCCAACAAAACACAAATTTCTCTCGGAGTAATCACAGCAGTGACAGAGCTTTTGAAGATCCAAAGGTTACTCTGCCCTTACTCTTCCAAGGAGAAATCACAGTGGGAAGTAAATAAACTTTTGAGCAGCACAGCGCTGACCTACCTAATCTTTATTGCAATCTAATGGGGGAAAATAAAAAACCTGCTGCAAATTCTGAGTCGCTTCTTGTTTTCACAGGGATATTCAGTGTTTGGAAACAACAGGGAAAAAAGGAGAGGAAAAAAAAAAAGAGATGCTGCTTTCTGGTAGCATTGGGAAAAATATATCGGGTCATCTGTACTGAGTAATATATTTTTATTCATAGAATTCTTAAGGTTGGAAAAGATCATTGAGTCCAACTGTCAAGCCAACACCGTGGTCACCATTAAATCCTGTCCTCAAGTGCCACATCCACACGTTTTTTGAACAATTTCAGGGAGGGGACTCCAGCATTGCCCTGGACAGCTGTGCCAGGGCTGGACAACCCCTTTGGGGAAAGAATTTTCCCAAAATCCACCCTGCCCCTCCCCTGGCCCAGCCTGAGGCCGTTCCCTCTCCTCCTGTCCCTGTTCCCTGGGAGCAGAGCCAGACCTTGCATGTGCTGCATCCCCCTTACTACATTTCTTTTCTTTTATCCTTTCTTGGCTGTTTTTTGGTTTGTTTGGGGGGTTTTTTGCCTCCCAGATAAAATACTTGTTTAAAAATTTTTTGAAAAATTTCCCGTGAAAGAAAAAGATATTTTAAATAGCAAAACTTCCTTCTGAAAGACACTGCTAAGCTCCTCAGGAAAAACGGGCTAAAAGTTCAGCCTGAGCCAACTCTGACACGTGGTGCAGTCACTGCAACTTCAAGATCATTTCAGAGCAAGGACAGGGTTTAGCTCTGTGAATTAGGACGGGCTGGACACAAAAGAGCCAGGGCTGTAACACGGGATTTTCACACCAGCTGTGATTTTCCAAGCTCATTCACCGAGCAGCGAGATTTCCCTAACAGGTTGCTTGACCTTTTCATTACCATTATTTATGGGCCAGTAATGTGCAGCATCTTTTAAAGCCTGCAAGGAGCCCTGCTGGGTGAAAGGTTGGTATTTTAAGGGAACTTTCTTCTGCTTCAAGTTTATTATTGCTGAAAGTGGTGCTGTCGACATCTGACATTTATGGAGTCTGTTTAACCTCTGCGAATCCCTGAGCATTTGGCAAATGAATGACCAGGTGCTGAAGGTTTTCCTGCCTTCTGCAATATCACCAGAGACATCTGAATTTACACCAAATGTCTGTATGGGGCCTGGCAAGGCAATGTCCTTAATCAGGAGATTCCTCCCTGGGAGACAAATTTTGGGATGCTTAGCTGCTTTTTTATGATTTTTCATGATCCTTAGAGAAGCTAGGGGCCCTCAGCCCTTGTCTGTGTTTTCCAGCTTTTTTTTTCTTGTTAAATTTATCACCATTCCCTCTCCTTCATATCCTTGGGCAGCCACAGAAGGTCAGCACAGCTCTGATTTTGCCAATATTTCCTTGGGTTTTGCGTGTGCCATGAGCATGGTGTGTAACACTGGATTCCTGGTCTTGGGAAGGATAAAGTGGAGCTGGAAAAGGTTATATGGGAAGGAAAAGGATACATGGGAAGCTTGGGAAGCAGTGGGGTGGCTCCCACAGCAGGAATGGTCATAGAGGTACCACAGGTCTCCGTGTATAGGAAAATGGGGAAAAAAATAAGGGGAAAGGGAGAATTATGTCAGAAATCTGTAAAAAGATGAAGGCCCTGGAGAAAGTGAATTGGAAACAGTCGTTCACTGACTTTTTAAGCCAAGAATTAAGGGAATATCTCTGAAATGAGGAGGTGACTGGTTCAGAGCAGAGAGGGAAAGGCCTCACACTCCCTGCTGCAAGAGGTGGGCGCTGAAACTTCCCAAGCAGCTCAGAGAAGCATGAGTGAATAAAGCCCCCAAAAGTTATTGAACACTAAGATGGCAATTAAGAGATCCAAAATTCATTATCTACAAATTTCTGGAGGCTGGGAGAGCACACCAAGCAAGTTTGTTTGGGTGTTGGAGCAGGACACTGAACAAGATACACCTTTGGGGTGAGCTGGGATATTTTTTCTTATGGTCCTGTCTATGAATTTGTAAAATTCAGGTCCTTAAATTAAAGAAGAGGTCAGGCCTGGCTGACTATTGTTTTTTGCAGTGGAATGACCCATTTTTTTCCTTATTTCCTGTGGCTGCTTTAACCAGAGACCTGGCAACTCCACTTCATCTGGAAGCAGATCCACAATTCACGGCGTAAATCGGAGTAACAGAACCACTGGGATGATTTCTGAATGGGAATTGTCGTGGTGCATTTGATGCACACCTCGGGTTCCTGATGCGATGTGTTCCTCTGTCTAGGAAATGCTTCATTTGTCTTTTCCTCCCAAAGGTGATTCCACTCTCTGTTTTCATTCTGGGGCTTGAAAGTGGTGGTAGCACGACATGGAATTTAGCAGCAGTGCTAAATCCATGCTGGGGATGTTCTGACTTGAGTTAGTTATTCCCCAATTGTGACTGCGAACGGAAAAATGGAATAGATGCCACGAGAACAGCTGAGTTTTATTTTATTTATATCACTGCCTTGCCTGACTAAGTGCTCTGACATACTGCACGTGTTCCCAGCTTGTAACGTGGGGGCAACACAGTCAGCTGGGCTGGATCACATCAGCCTGGGCTCCACAGGTGTTTAACTGCTACAACCCTGGTCACTGACAATTTTAGGCTTTCTGTGCTGACAAGCACTGACCCCCAAGAAAACACTGCATTTAACCTGAGGCCGTAAAAAAAGCTCCCAAAATTAAGTAATAGCACTGAAATTATAAGTGCGTAGTTTAAATAAAAATGTGTAATATCACAGAGTAGAAAACTTAGAGTTTAAACTTTCAAAATACAATATATATATGTAAAACAAAATAGAAGTTTTAGAGCGTAAGCTAATCCTTCTTTTTCACCTTCTTCTTCGTAAGTTTAAGTAGTATTTTATAATTAAATAAAAAACCCACATTACAGACTACGAGTTCTTAATTAAGTTAAAAAAAAATAATTTGTGTCACTTCTTAATTAAATAGTTTGTACTTAAAAACCCTTGTAGAAAAAAAATAGATCGCCATTTTTCACTGTGCTAAATAGAACTCATAGCTTGTGAGTCTGTATCATAAATAAAAATTATTAAACATCTGAGTCCAAACAAAAAACACCATCTCCTGTGCCTTTAATCCCAACTCTAACAAAACAAACAAACAAACAAACAAACAAACAAACAAAAAAAGTGATATTTTAATGGTGCCCTGTGTGAGGCTCTAATTCATGACCTTCAGATTCTGAGTTAAAAAAGATAAAACCGTGACATTTTAAATGATAGGTTATGACAGAAAATGCTTCATCCCACCCCAGAGTGCTCAGCTTTGCACACAGACACATCTCCAGTTAGACCAGACTCAGAATGGTGGTGGGATCAACAGAGATTCCTTGTGAGGGATCTGCATCTCCACATTAAACCCGACAAGCTGGGGAGTTCATCCTTGGTTCCTCCTGGGCAGGAGATGTTCTCTGTTTCACCTGTCTCAACCTTCTGCTCAGCCCTTGGAGCAGCTCCAGTCTCTCTCCACTGCTGCAGGGACAAGTCAGCCAATGTAAACCAGAGAACCACAAAGAGAAAATTCAGTGGGAAGGGGCCTTAAAGCTCATCCCATTCCAACCTCCTGCCATGGCAGGGACACCTCCCACTGTCCCAGGTGTCCAGCCCCAGTGTCCAGCCTGGCCTTGGCCACTGCCAGGGATGCAGGGGCAGCCCCAGCTGCTCTGGGCACCCTGAGCCAGGGCCTCAGGAGTCACTCAGCATCAGTTGTGTGTCTCAAGGTACCTGGCTCCAGGAGAAGCAGTGCCTTGTCATCAGTGCCACGGGAGCAACATTTTAGGGATTGATGAAGCAGAGCTAGACAGTGGCATATTGATTTAGGAAAGGTGGGGAGGTAATTTAGCTGTCAGGACAAATAAGGGAGGGGAGGGCTTTCACACTATTCAGTAAGAAAGGGGAGAAAAGAGAAGTCAAACATGATCTTTGGTTTCATCAGCCAGAAGGCAAGAAGAAGAATGGTGTTATTAAGTGTGCTTAGTTAACAGAGGTAACTGAGGGAGTTTAGAGGGAAGTGACTCCTTTGGGAAGCTGGAGTTGAATTCTGCAGCTCCCGGAGTGCCCCAGTGGAAATTCAGATAAAGCTGTAAACAAGTGCAGATGAGTGGAAGGTGAAAATGAATGATGGGATAAACAAGATCCCGAATCTGAAACGAGGTCAGGCAAAGCAGATTAATGTCACCTAATTTGTGCTCCCCAGATGAAAGAACATGCAAATTGAGACCTCGGGAAGGTGGGGGAAGATGCAAATCAGAAGAGATGGACTGGAGAACAGAAGGCAGATCCCTGCAAGCCATTGATGAACAGCAGAGTTTCAAACCTGCCTTGGATTGAAACTACTGCTCGATGGGTACAAAACCCCAGGGGATTCCAAAATACAGGGGAAAGTGGGAGGAGGAAGGGGATGGCTGCAGAGAGAGAAATACTCAGGGAATATCCACGGAGATGACAGTGCCACCAAACCATGAAAGTCAAGAGAAAGCAAGAACTCAAAGGGAAAGATCACGATGGGGGATTAAAATAAAGCAAGGTTTGGCCACTTGCTCAGGTAGGAATCATTCCAAAGTGGTTTCCATGGAGACAGATGATGCTGGGTGGAAGCAGGTGAATGGAGAGGGGGAAAAATGAATGTAAGAGAGATACATGGATAAAAGAAGTGAAAAGAGATGGGGCAATAAGTGGAATCACAGAAGATTCTAGAAGAGTGTTTTTTGTGGAGGGGAGAGTGTTTTTGAAAGGAGAATTAAACTATGAAAGGGAGAAGAAAATGTCTGTAGAGCAGACGAAAGGGAGCCAGGGAAGTTGGAGCTAATTTTAAGATTTGAAAGTGAGGTTGATGCAAAATTAATTTAAACCACCACGAGAGTTGCAAAGCTTCACAAGGAGCAGGTCCCACTTGTGCACATCCTATTTGAAAAATTAGGAACAGCCACATTTGCACACAGATGAGATTTTAGACCCAACTGTTCCCAGATTTATTCCCATTCCATGTCCGCTCTGCACTGAGCTGATCGTGGCAACGTCTGCTTGCTGGCAGCTCTGGGTCTTGCCAAATCCCTCCGTACTTAAATTGCAGCCCAAATTTAATTTACAGAGCCTGGATTATCACACACAGTGCCCAGACAGAGAAATGAGCTCTCCTCTGCTGTCTGCATTAAAAACCAGCACTGGTTTGACAGCCGTGGAGAAGCAGGGCCTTGGGAAGCCAGGTGGGGATTTAATTCCTGATGCAGAGCGAAGTTTACTGAGGGATTCTTGAACAACAGTGTCCAAACTTCCCATGCACTGGGAAAACCCACCAGCTCTTCTCCTGCAACTCACAGGACTGCCTGAGGCGTGAGTCCTGACCATGAAATCGCCCCACACGGAAAACAAGGACATCTCTACCCTTCCCAGCCAGGATTTTCCTCATCTCTTTCAGTATTGGCTCAGTCCAGGAGCCAGCATGGACATCACTCATTTCACCCTTCCAAAAACTCACACCCTGGTAGGAGCCTGCAGGCACAGAGGTGCCACTTGGTGGCTTCCAGTGGTGCCACTTGGTGGCTTCCAGCTGGAGAGGGCTGGGCTGGGGCATGGCCAGGATGAAGCCTAAATGGAAGAACATTCCACCTTTAAATCCCTTTATCCTTTCTGGGATAAAGCCCAAGCGGCAGCAGCCATAGAACCATAGAATCATGGGATGGTTTGGGTTGGAAGGGATCTTAAAAATCATCTCACTCCAAGCCCCTGCCGTGGGCAGGGACACCTTCCACTAGACCAGGTTCTCAGAGCCCCTACCTGGGCCCCATCCAGGGCTCCCCTGGCCAAAGCAAGGTGCTAAATCGCTCGGATTTGTCTGAAATCTGTATTTATCTGAAATCTAACCACTATATCTGACTAAAAATACATGATCAGGACTGCTCCTCTGTGTGTCTTTCCACATTCATTCGAAAGAACTGTGGCAGATCATAAAAAGCCAGCAACATCCCCCAAACCCAGAGGGTTTAATGAAGAATTAAGGAGATTGTAACTGCATAGCTGAAATAATACTGAGGAAATTGAATTATTCCACCCATATTAAATGCATATATTCTGGAGCATTTCTCCAAGCCAAAACGACTCTGCTAACCCACGGTGTGAAATCCAGGCTGTTTTCACATGGGTGCATTAAACAAGGCTGCCTGCTACAGAACAGCAGCTCTGAAGAGAACAGAAAGGCAGCAGGATGAAAAAGCGCTCCCGACGTATGGTTATGTCAGCTCTAAATTGTCTCACAGATGTTTCTGGCTCCATTAGATGGAGGACTGGGTAATTTATAGAAGTCATTTTTAACAATTTGATTGTTGGTATATATCTGCTGAATTGATTGGCTGGGGAGACAGATCTTTATTTTTATAATGGCAATAACATCCTTTGCAGATTACTGCTCAATTTATCCCTGATGTTAACCGTGCTAGCCAGCAACTCTCCATTTATATTATGCTGTTATTTCTTAATTATCAGCCTAATTGCAGGGAAGAGTCCAAGATGGATGAGATTGGCTGGGCTGGACAAGAAACCACACAAGTGAGGGGTTCAGCACTTTCTCCTTGGATCTGCTCCCAGCCCCAGCTGAGATCAGTGGGATTTAAACACTCGAGCTTTGTGCTTTTAAATCTTTTTTGAAGTCTGCTAATCCTGTGTGGATTAGAGTGATAGTTCCCACTGAAATCAACGGGAATTTGGTTACAGATGAGACCCACTCAGATAATGTCCCCATTTTTGCATCTAATGATGCTGGAGATGCTCGTCCTGGCAAAGAAGGAGCTTCCTATTGAGACTGGAAGGCTTTGATAGGCACGTGGGGATGTCCCTGGATGACCAGAGCAGGGGCTGTGTAATTCCTGGTGCTGCTTTTGAGGGCAGCCAGTGCTGTTTGACTCCCAGGTGGCTCAGCTCTTCCCCGCTCTGTGTCTTGGGAGGAATTTGTCCTCTGAGAGTCGGTATGTGGTTTGTACCTTGAAGCTTGGCAGTATTTTGTCTGCTCTGAGCTCTTTTGAAAAAGTGAATTTGTTTCAGCTGCCTGTTTGAATTTGACAAAATAGCATCCACACCTTTGCTTTCAGTCCTTCAAGTCTCCAAGCCTCAGCGCTATTTTGGGACAGTGAGATTTGCAGATTAATTAAGCAATCTTTGATAAAATACCTTTTTACATTAACTTTGAATTTGTCGCCTCTCAGCTTTTTTTCACTGTTCACAGGATAGAACAGAATGGGAAGTCTCACTCTGCTCTTCAAAAATCTCTTGGTTTTTTTTGTATTTCTGTCAATATAATAATTAAAATTCTGAGGTACAATTGTCTTCTGCATTTTCAGTCACCTACGAGGAGACATCACTCAGTGAAATAGGTAAGGAACTCAAGTCTTCCTCAAATCCAGGCTAAATTCCTATGTTTTATGCTATTAAAAACTAGTTCTTGGTAGATGAAATTCTTCTTTCCAGTGTTAATTTCAAAAACCAAATGCAGGAATTATAGTCAGTGTTTCTCTGACCTTGGAGAGTGTTTTGTTTGACCAAGAAGGTGGGAGTGGGGATTCAGTCCACAGTCTGGTAAGTGAGGGACTCTCTGGAATACTCTGGTTTTCTTGGAATGAAAGGGTGAAGGAAAGGAGTGAAAGAGTCTGTTGGAAAATAATGGAAAGACCTTTTCTGCTTTTTAGACCTCGGAAATTTTGAGGCAGGAAGGAAAAGCAATGAAAACAGAGGTAACTCATTCTCCCCTTGCTCAGGGTGAGTTAATAGTAGGTGTAGTGAGCACTTAAAAATACTGGTGTTTACCTTTGGTGCTGCTCCTGGAGAGGTTTATCCCTCCCTTTTCATGTGACAATTTTGGTTTTTTTTTTTTTTTTTTTTTCCATGTAACAGTTCTTCCATTCAGACCACTGATTTACATAATGGAATGGAATTATGGAATGATTTGGGTGGGAAGGGACCTGCAAGACCATCCAGTGCCGCCCCTGCCATGGGCAGGGACACCTCCCACTGTCCCAGGCTGCTCCAGCCCCAGTGTCCAGCCTGGCCTTGGGCACTGCCAGGGATGCAGGGGCAGCCCCAGCTGCTCTGGGAATTGCAGCCCAGGCAGGAATTCCTTCCCAAGATCCCATCCATGGCTGCCCTCTGGCAGTGGGAGCCATTCCCTGGGTCCTCTCCCTCCATGCCTCACCCAAAGTCCCTCTCCAATTTGTGTCACATGCTCTTCATTCTCTTTCATCAAGGGGTGAACTGTTACTGAAATTCTGCTCAGAGGTTCTTATTAACCCCTGGATTGTTTGGGGATTGTTGAGAGTAGGATCAGAGCCCTGGATTGGGGTTTTTTTGATAAAATCTATTCTGTATGTATTAAAAAGAATTGTGTCCACATTGCTTAAATGTCACCAAGCCCAGCAGGCTCTGGGTGACATCAATGGCTTGGATATAGAGAGGCACCAGCTCCCCTGGAGTTTATCAGTGCAAATCAAACCAGTCTCCACTCAGCTGGTAATCCAGGGCTTCTAAGTGATGCTCAAATCCAATTTATTAAAAACACATTTGTTTTTCAAGCACCCAGGATTCCTGATTAATTTCCAGCACCGTGGGTTATTTAATGCTGTGGGTTTCATTGTCATCTTTGATTTTCCACAGGGCGCTTGATTGATAGGAGCTATTGTGAGCCCGTTCTCTGAGCACATTGTTCTTGTCAAACAGCAACGTGCATCTTATTGATGGAAAGTCAGCGTGCCTTTTATAGATGGCAAAACCAGCCCTTGAGCCTGGGGACCATGTGCTGAGCATATGCACAAATGAAGGAGGGGTGGTACATTCCAGGGAAGTTTAATGTTGCTGAAGTTCCTGTGCCAGTCCAACAGTCGAATTCAGCTGGTGTGACGTGCCCAGCAAGCCACGACTCAGATGTTAATCAGTGTTAGGTGCTCGTTTTGGTTTTGTGCTACTGCTGAGCGGTACAAAATCAAGTGTCTTGTACCCGGAGCGCAAATCAATTTGAAATTAAATTAGCCTTTTGTTTGGGAGGCACTTGGGATTTGTTTGGGCTTTGTTAGCTGCCCCCAGCAATGGCTTTGCAAATTGCAGGCGGTAAAGAGGAGAAGTCTCTGCCTGGTATTTGGGTTCATCCTTCTGCTGCCTGTAGGATTTCACCCTGTACAAAACCATCTCCTGCACCCCTGGAGAGCCAAATCCTCCCTGCTGCTCCGAGGCCTTGCCGGGGAAGGGAGTGCAAATTGCTTTTGAGGGGAGCAGTGAGATCTTCAGGCATGAAAACCAGGAGTGAAAGGGTCTCTGTGCTCCTGTCAGGGCACCCTCACAACCCCTCGATTTAACTCGCAGAAATGCAAATCCAAAGGTCAGGCAACTTGGGAGTGGAGCTACAACCTGGAGGAAGAGGTTTCTCACATTCGGGGTTGCTTTAAGAGTAGAGGAGTCACCTCTGAGTATCAGTAGGAACCTTCACAGGTCTTCCAGCTAATGATACATGAGCCACAAAAGTAAATATTTTCCTTTTCTCCTCTAGTTAAGGATAAAGATAATATCTTCTCACTCTAATCCCACATAATCAAATGTAGGACAGACAACACATTAGAAGGTGGAAGACGGGAATTAAATTCTTTATATTAGAGTCTGGGAATTAAATTGTTTGTATTAGAACCTGGGAAGGTGTAGAAACCACAAGGTTAATTTTTTCTGCCTTTTTCTGCACTTCTAGCAGGATATTTCTGGAGGATTCTTTGTAGGTCCAAGGACTTTGTGAGGCCAAAGACTTTGCACGTGGGAGAAAAGTTCAAGGCTGACTCCATCCCATACTTGAGCAGAGCCAAATCCTCACCATGGACTGGCAGCTGTGTGTCTGGGTGGGCTGCTCTGAAATGAAATCTGATGCAAACTCCCACAGTGAGCAGTGGTGGGCCAGGCTGGTTGAAAGAGGATTTTGTGATCAAAATCTTGCTAATCTTCAATCTAAATCCTCATCCTTATGCCACAGCAAGGCCTCTTCAGAGGGACTTTTTGATACTAGGGTTCATGTCCACGAGTGGTTTTACGTCATCTTGATTTTTGGCAGTTCTTACTTCCTAAATTCCACGATGAAACTTTCTTGGCTGGTCAAGAGCTGCTAAAAATCTCTTTTTGCACTGCTGTCAGCAAGGGAAGGCTTGTGTTTGTGGGGGTTTTCTTCCCTACTGTTTGGGGGTGTGAGGGATTTACTGCCTATATTTGCCAAATGTGGGTTTTTTAGGGGAATGCCCGAATCAGGATAAGAAAAATGGCTGGAAAAACTCACTAGCTATGGAAGAAAAGTGGCTTAAACCTCCTCAGCTCCAAGCCAGCATCCTTGACTCGGGGCTGAGCTCCTGTGTGCAGATTGTGAACCTTCCCTTATGAATCAGCCCCTCTCCGCAGCTGCTCTAAGCTTTGACATAAAGTTGTATAAATCTCCCACTAAAGTCCCTGATTTCCCCAGTGCTGGTAAAGGAAGAACATTAATTACCTGAAATTGTCTCTGCTCCACTGAGGCACAGCATTTGCCTCCAGCATAGCTGGTTTTCCAGGATGAAAGCGATTCCACACACGCCTTCCTTTCCTCTTTACTCTTACCCACGCACCTTAAAAAATCCCCTTGTACCCCTCAGCGGAAAAGCCCCAAACTTTTAGATTAATCAAGATATAAATTGCACTCCTGGGAGGGAGAAATTTCTCCGTGTCTCAAAAAAAAAAAAAAAAAAAAAGAAAATCCACACTTTTTACTGTGCTGCAGTCCAGCATCTTGGCATCAACAGGTATGCAAGGAGCTGAGAGCCAACAGATTGTCTGCTTTGAAACTGAGACACAGCAATGCATCAAACATGCAAATCTGCTCTGCTGCTGCAGCTCCTTTCCAGGATATTTGCCCAAGGGAGCCGAGCAGCTGCTGCAGGAGCTTTGATAGTTTTAGCACGGAAAATCTATTATTCATACACACACACACTGAAGGGAGGATTAATGGGGCTTCAAAGTTGTGCAAGGATGTTCCAATCTGTCCAAGACAAGAGTGGAATCTCCAGCTGAAGGAACAGGGTGGGAGTTGAGTCAGCTTTTGAGAGGAGCAGGGCTGACATCACTTCCAGGTTCTGCATCCCGCTGGATGGATCACAGGATCACTGAGGGTGCAAAAGGCCTCCAAGATCGAGTCCAACCTTTGATCCCCACCTTTTCAGCCACACCAGAGCACGTCCAGTTGTTCCTGGAAAAAGTCCCTGCACTGTTTTTCTGGAAGCTGTGGGTGTGACTGTGCTTTGTTAACCCAGTGACGGGGTGAGAAGGAGCTGCCCTTCCTGCCAACCCTCCTGTCCAATGCCGCCTCCTGCCATCATGGAATCATTGAGGTTGGAAAAGCCCTCTAAGATCATAGAATCCAACCATTCCCCCAGCACTGCCATGCCCACCTCTAATCCATGTCCCAGTCTTGGGCTGGGGGTGTGCATTCCATTGCCACCTGTCAGAGCTGGGGCAGTTCTCTCCTGTTCATTGCCACCTGATCAAACCAGCTGGGGCACTTTTCTTTATCTCTCCCACAGCCAACCCTCCCTCAGGGAAATCCCTTCTGTCCATGGCCATGGAGCCTCCCTGCAGGGCTGAGAAAATTCCAGCATCCCATGGGAGAGGCCCCGCCCAGGGGAGGAGCCAAGCATTCCTACCTGGATAGAATCTGACCCTGGCACAGCCCAGCAGCCTTTTCCCCCTGCATTCCCAGAGGAGCAGCTTTCTCCTGCACTGCATTCCCAGAGCAGCCCAGGCCCAGCTCCAGCACCCCTGGAGCTGCAGAGGAAACTCCCCCCTTGGGCAGGACCCTGCTCCAGCAGAGCCACATCTGCCCCTGCAGGAGGATTGCAGCCCCCATGGGATGGGGCTGTGCCAGCCCCCTGCCCAGCAGGGTGTCAGGGGGGTTCTGGCTCTGCCAGGGGTTTCTGTTGGTGCCACTGCATTTGCATTGTTAATTGTCCCAGCAAAGAGCTGTTATTGCTATTGCCACAGCTGTGCCTGAGAGCCCCTTCATTCCACAGGGATAACAATTGGGAGGGAGGGGTTCACATTTTCCATTCCAAGGGAGGCTCCTGCCCTCCTCAGCACACACCTGCCTTGCACACCAAGGCAGTCCCCATGTGCCACATCCACCTGGCTTTTAAACCCTTCCAGTGGGATCCCTCTGCCCGCTCAGGTGAGGCCCCACCTGCAGAGCTGCCTCCAGCTCTGCTCCCAGCACGGGAACGACCTCGAGATGTTGGAGAGAGTCCAGAGGAGGCACCAGGATGATGAGAGGGATGGAGCAGCTCTGCTGTGAGGAAAGGCTGGGAGAATTGGGATTGTTCAGCCTGGGGACGAGAAGCTTTGGGTTGACCTCATTGTGGCCTTCCAGGACCTGAAGGAGGCAACAAGATGGAGAAGGACTGTTTACAAGGGATGGAGAGACAGGACAAGGGGGAATGGCCTCAAATAGAAAGAGAGTAGGTTTAGATTGGATATTAGGAAAAACTTCTTGTCTATGAAGGTGGTGAGGCCCTGGCAGAGAGTACTCAGAGCAGCTGTGGCTGCCCCTGGATCCCTGGAAGTGCCCAAGGCCAGGTTGGACAGGGCTTGGAGCAGCCTGGGATAGCAGAAGGTGTCCCTGCCCATGGCAGGGGGTTTGGCACTAAGTGATCTTTAAGGTCCCTTGCAACCCAAACCATTCTATGATTCTAAAGAGATATAATTTTAATGTCATGCACAAAATTATATATCACCTTTGTCTTAGAAATATTTGTATGTTGGCACTTGTATCTTCAAAACTGAGAACACAGAAAATTCTTTTTAAAAGATCTTTTTCATACTCTAGTGAAAAACTTAAATCTCCCATCCAACTTACTTGCCTGAACATAAACTTNCCAAACCATCCCATGAGTCTGATTCTCTGGTGACTCCACTTCTGTGGGCAGCCAGTTCCATGCTTGATCTCCCTTTGGTGAAGAATTTTTTCCCAATATCCATCCTAAACTTCTCCTGATCCCTAAACCTCCCACATATTTTCTCACCCAAGGCACTTTCTGGTGTGCCTCAGACCCTTAGAAGAAACACATCTGCACCTGAGCACAGCTGCTGAGTCTGTCCAGGCACAGATCAGGAGCAGAGCTGGTACCTGGAGACAACACAGAGGTATCTACAGGTGGCTGGAGAGAACAGAATTTTCACACTCTGTGGGTGGGCTACTTGGATATTGTAATATTTTACCTGCATACACTCATGCCTTGGATGGGCAGAGTCCAACAAGATGAAGTTTGATAAGTCCAAGTGCCCAGTCCTGCATTTTGGCCACAATAACCCCAGCAGCGCTCTAGGCTGGGGACAGTGTGGCTGGACAGTGCCCAGGCACAAAGGGACCCGGGGCTACTGGGCCACAGCCGGCTGAACGTGAGCCAGCAGTGTGCCCTGGTGGCCAAGAAGGCCAATGGCTCCTGGCCTGGATCAGGACTGGTGTGGCTAGCAGGAGCAGGGAGGTCATTCTTCCCCTGTACCTGGCCCTGGTGAGGCCACACCTCGAGTGCTGTGTCCAGCTCTGGCCCCTCAGTTTGGGAAGGACGTGGAGACGCTCGAGCGCGTCCAGAGGAGGCAACGAGGCTGGTGAGGGGCTGGGAGCACAAGCCCTGTGAGGAACCCCTGAGGGAGCTGGGGGTGCTCAGCCTGGAGAAAAGGAGACTCAGAGGTGCCCTCGTCACTCTCTGCAGCTCCCTGAAAGGTGGCTGTGCTCAGGGGGGTTGGTCTCTGTCTCCAGGCAGCACTGACAGAACCAGAGGACACAGCCTTGAGCTGCCCCAAGGGANTTATCACCAAAATTTTACAGACACCAGCAAAAACGAAGGAAACAGAATGATTGAGGTGGGAAGAGCCCTCTGGATGTCACCTGGTCCAACTGCAGAATCTGAAGTAGTGAAGGATTAGTGGAAGGCTTTGGGTGAGTAGACAAATCCCTGTGTCCTGAGCCACGCTAATGTGAGAGTCACAATAATGTGTTCTAAGGTCCTCAGATTTATCTCTGAAATAATCAGTGTTCACAGCAAGCCCCAGGGCTGGAGAGGTTACTCTGGGGGTGCAGCACTTGAGGAGACTGAGAAGAATAAATTTTAAAAAGCCCATGTGGGGTCCTCTAGCCTTGGATCCCTCCTAAACAGGACAGACAATGTTGGCATCTTCCTGAAAAAGCTTTTTGACATTCTGATGCATCCTTTTTAATTCATCAATAAAATTCTATTTATTTGATCATCCAAATTTCCCTGAAATCCTGATTTCCCCAGAGCATCTTGCTAAAAGTGCAAAACTAGAGGGAACAAAAAAAAAAGAACAAGAAAGGAGAAAGCACCAGTCCTTTTCTCTTTAATGAGTTCATTTGCTGGTGTTCAACTCACAGATTTGCTACTGATGTTAAATTAGCTGGTTAAATTAGCTAATTATGGAAAATGTGTACAATACTCTCCATGTGGGACAACTGGCAGAGAACAGCTACTCAGCTAAACTGGTGAAGAAGTTACTTTTTAGAGCAAAGAAATCAGAAATAAAGGAAACATTCAAATCAATCTGTGGCCTCTGCTCAGTATCCTGAGTGTCCAAAATTCAGGATTTGAGCAGCCTGGTCTGGTGGAAGGTGTATCCCATGGCAGGGGGTTGGAATGAGATCAACTTTAAGGTCCCTTCCACCCCAAAATATTCTGGGATTCTTTGAGTGAAGCAGCCACGTGTTTTTGAGGGAGCTGCATTAATACATTATATATTTTTACATTTTAACATGCCTGGCTACAGGCTGTGTTTGTGTTTGCACTCACTTCACACGTGGAAGTAAATGGGAGGGTCCCTGTTAGTCTGGTGTCATCGGACACTCAGGAATTCTGGATTCTCTTCCTGGCTCTGCAACATCCTTGGCTTGGGAAAGTCACAGAACTATTGAATTAGCAAGGCTGGAGAAGACCTTCAAGATCATCAACTCCAACCTTCAATGGAATGCCCACTAAGACATATCACAAAGTGCCACTTCTACATTTTATTTTAACACTTCCAGGGATGGCAACTCCACCACTGCCCTGGGCAGCTGTGCCAAGGCTGGACAATCCTTTCAGGGAAGAAATCTTCCCTAATATCCAACCTAAACCTCCCCTGGCCCAGCCTGGGGCCGTTCCCTCTGCTCCTGTCCCTGTTCCCTGGAGCACAGCCCGACCCCCCCGGCTGTCCCCTCCTGGCAGGGAGTTGTGCAGAGCCACAAGGGCCCCCCTGAGCCTCCTTTTCTCCAGGCTGAGCCCCTTCCCAGCTCCCTCAGCCCTCCTGGGGCTCCATTCCCTTCCCAGCTCCCTCAGCCTCTCCTGGGGCTCCATTCCCTTCCCAGCTCCCTCAGCCTCTCCTGGGGCTCCATTCCCTTCCCAGCTCCCTCAGCCCTCCTGGGGCTCCAGACCCTTCCCAGCTCCCTCAGCCTCTCCTGGGGCTCCATTCCCTTCCCAGCTCCCTTCCCTTCTCTGGACACGCTCCAGCCCCTCAGTGGCTTTCTTGTCATGAGGGGCCCAAAACAGCCCCCAGGTTTTAAGGTGCCTCAGGTGGAAGGAGATTTTACCTTGGGCAAGTGCGGCCAAATAAATGCAAGTTGATTCAATTCTTGGAGTCCACAAGCTGATCCAAATGACTCCTCCTATCCCTCTTTGTCTTTTGCATCCAGGCACCACACAGAGATTCCTTGGACTGGCATTTGTTGACACTTTAGCATAAATTTACACTTTTTGCTGCCTGTGAAAGCCAGCACATCTCATTAAAAACCAATATTGATACACCATCGTGGCACCTTGCTCGGGATGCAAATTCCATTTCTCCTTGTTGCCATACCCTGTTGAGCAAACATATGTCATGGCCTTTGGGGCTGAACGTGGCAGATGTCTAATTGACCTGAATAAATTTCCAGCATACACCACAATGGGTCACTGGAAGGTCCTAGAATCCCCTACCAAATTTTAATCAAACCTAATGAGACCGACAAGTGAATGCAGAGATGAGTTGTGCGATGCAGCAAATGCATCTAGAACCACGGGTGATTAATTCAACCCCAATTTTCTCTTCCTGGAGCTTCAGAGGACTTTGCTGGCTGCAAGGCAGGGAAGAGGTTGAAACAGAGCCATTTAAGAAGCAGTCCAGGTGGATCCCCTCCCAGCAACAGCGTGGAAGATTTCTCCCTCCAGAGGGAGTGGTCCTTGTTAAGGAGGAGATACTGTGAATAGACCTGTCATGAAATGAAATTTCATCAACAATCGGAGCCAGAAAGCCACAAAAACCTCTAGGACAGAAGTGCTTTGCTAGTAATGAGCTGTCTGCCCTTGGAGGAGAGCCAGAACCAGATATATCCCAAATAATTCTTCAACTTGAGCTTCCTCTTGCAGCTACCTGCTGGAGTGATGGAATGTGTGCTCCCAGCTCAGAATGTTAAAATAATTTTAAAAGAACCAGGGTCATGTCAGGCCTTAGTACCAAATGTGGTAGAAATTCTGAGGTTGAGTGTGTGGGCCTGGGACATCACCCCAGCTTTTTGTCACCTCCCCCTAATGAACCCATTCAGCCAAGACTGAGGCTTCTTANATCAATCTGTGGCCTCTGCTCAGTATCCTGAGTGTCCAAAATTCAGGATTTGAGCAGCCTGGTCTGGTGGAAGGTGTATCCCATGGCAGGGGGTTGGAATGAGATCAACTTTAAGGTCCCTTCCACCCCAAAATATTCTGGGATTCTTTGAGTGAAGCAGCCACGTGTTTTTGAGGGAGCTGCATTAATACATTATATATTTTTACATTTTAACATGCCTGGCTACAGGCTGTGTTTGTGTTTGCACTCACTTTACACGTGGAAGTAAATGGGAGGGTCCCTGTTAGTCTGGTGTCATCGGACACTCAGGAATTCTGGATTCTCTTCCTGGCTCTGCAACATCCTTGGCTTGGGAAAGTCACAGAACTATTGAATTAGCAAGGCTGGAGAAGACCTTCAAGATCATCAACTCCAACCTTCAATGGAATGCCCACTAAGACATATCACAAAGTGCCACTTCTACATTTTATTTTAACACTTCCAGGGATGGCAACTCCACCACTGCCCTGGGCAGCTGTGCCAAGGCTGGACAATCCTTTCAGGGAAGAAATCTTCCCTAATATCCAACCTAAACCTCCCCTGGCCCAGCCTGGGGCCGTTCCCTCTGCTCCTGTCCCTGNAGCCCCCAGGTTTTAAGGTGCCTCAGGTGGAAGGAGATTTTACCTTGGGCAAGTGCGGCCAAATAAATGCAAGTTGATTCAATTCTTGGAGTCCACAAGCTGATCCAAATGACTCCTCCTATCCCTCTTTGTCTTTTGCATCCAGGCACCACACAGAGATTCCTTGGACTGGCATTTGTTGACACTTTAGCATAAATTTACACTTTTTGCTGCCTGTGAAAGCCAGCACATCTCATTAAAAACCAATATTGATACACCATCGTGGCACCTTGCTCGGGATGCAAATTCCATTTCTCCTTGTTGCCATACCCTGTTGAGCAAACATATGTCATGGCCTTTGGGGCTGAACGTGGCAGATGTCTAATTGACCTGAATAAATTTCCAGCATACACCACAATGGGTCACTGGAAGGTCCTAGAATCCCCTACCAAATTTTAATCAAACCTAATGAGACCGACAAGTGAATGCAGAGATGAGTTGTGCGATGCAGCAAATGCATCTAGAACCACGGGTGATTAATTCAACCCCAATTTTCTCTTCCTGGAGCTTCAGAGGACTTTGCTGGCTGCAAGGCAGGGAAGAGGTTGAAACAGAGCCATTTAAGAAGCAGTCCAGGTGGATCCCCTCCCAGCAACAGCGTGGAAGATTTCTCCCTCCAGAGGGAGTGGTCCTTGTTAAGGAGGAGATACTGTGAATAGACCTGTCATGAAATGAAATTTCATCAACAATCGGAGCCAGAAAGCCACAAAAACCTCTAGGACAGAAGTGCTTTGCTAGTAATGAGCTGTCTGCCCTTGGAGGAGAGCCAGAACCAGATATATCCCAAATAATTCTTCAACTTGAGCTTCCTCTTGCAGCTACCTGCTGGAGTGATGGAATGTGTGCTCCCAGCTCAGAATGTTAAAATAATTTTAAAAGAACCAGGGTCATGTCAGGCCTTAGTACCAAATGTGGTAGAAATTCTGAGGTTGAGTGTGTGGGCCTGGGACATCACCCCAGCTTTTTGTCACCTCCCCCTAATGAACCCATTCAGCCAAGACTGAGGCTTCTTATTCCAGCAGTACCTGCTTGTGCCACCACGCCGTGCAAACCAATACGCAAACATGCAAATTAAAGCATATTTGCTGCTTGCCTTGAAGAGTTCACAGTCCCCATCAGTAACTCAAGGGATAAGTCTGGACAGAAGAGGTGCCCAGCAAGCAGGAATTCCATTTTCAAAGAATTAAGGAGATAATTCAGAGGAAAGTAAGTAAAGGTGGGGAAACAAAGGCATGGAGCAATTTAGGTTTGTGCTTCAGAGCCCATAAGGAACCAGTACCAGGTAAGGAGAGGACTCAGGAGTCCTGCACTTGAGGCAATGTGGGATGGATCCCAAAAATGACCGAGGAATCAGGGAATGACTGGACCAGCATCTCACTGGAGTCGGGGTATTCTGCATAAACAGGGAGCTTTTGTCAGTTTTCGTCAGGTTTAAGTGAAGGTAAATTTGCCGTTTGATCCGAGCTTTTCTTTCTGTTGCGGAATCTTGTGATTGAAGCAGATGAAATGGCCTTTGAGCCTGCCAGGAAAATTTGCCTCCACTTCTGACCACAAAAAGCCTCAGAGCTGCTGCACGAGCTGAATGTGCCTTTGGGAAATTTAATCAGATCCTTTTTGTCATGGCTTCCAAAGCAGAACGAAAAATTGGGTGCCTGACAGAAATCTACCAGGTAGGAGCAGAAAAGGCAGGAGCTGGGAGAAGGTAAAGCACAAAAATGTGTGTTTGCTGTTTCCTGCATTATTGCTGCGTTAGAGGTGTCAATCTGCCACGGAAATTCGGGATGCAGAGATGGTGGATTCAGATTCAGCAAAGCCCATTACATTTACAAAAGCTCAGGAGAGATGTCCCAGCAAGACAGTGATGTAATAACTACACGAAAATGTATTTTCAAAAAGATGGGCCCTTGGCTAAACTGTGTGCACCAGGGGATCTCTCAGCAGAAAGCTTCACTTATTACTTTCTTAAAATCCTTATTACATTTCCAGCTCTATAAAAACTGAGTAATTACTGTCTTCAATTACCTCTTGGCGCCAACTTGATTAATGTCCTTTACACCAATTGCTTTGTGAACTGTTGGAGAGAAAAGATGATCTGGGTCAACTCTATAAATGACTTTTTCAATGCCTTGTTAAGCTGAAAAGTAGGAACTCGTGTTCTCAGGGAAGGGTCATCGCTTGATTGCTCTGAGGTGCTGGAATGGACGGACAGGTGGGAGCCACATTTCAAAATCAAGGTCCAAAATTTTGGTGATCCAGTGGATCAGCCTTTCAAAGTTGGTTCTCTCTCTTTCCCTGCAAATTCCCCTGCTCTAAATCTCTGGCCCTGAGGCTGCAGAGATGGCACTAAGTGGGAGGATCAATGGTTGTCTGTTCTGGCTTTAATAATTAAAGCTATTGAGCCGTTATGTCTTGGATCAACAAACAGGGCTCACAGGTCACTCTGCCTGGCCTTGTAAATTGATTATTTTTCTACAGACAGCATTAGGGTCAGGGGGTTTGCCTGACCTGTTCTCCCAGGTCTGGGTATAAACAACTGCTGATTGGGACCATCTGGCCACACTTTGGCTCAGGCCATTCATTATTCTCAGCATGAAAAGACTTTTCTCCTCCAGCAGAAGTGAGCAGTGTGTCACTACCCTCGAGCCAGGACCATGGAATGGGACAGCAAATAAGATTTGCTGCTGGTGTAGTTCTACTACAACCTCAGGATCTGATAGCTCATTGAAATCCTGAATTCTCTCTGTTGGCCCAAGTAATTTTGGGACCTGAGTGCTGTGAATAGCTGGGCAAACGTTCCAGAAAACTTCAGCAGCTGCACATCTCCTGATTCAGCACCCAGTGCTGCCAATGAGGAAAACACAGGAATTTCTTGAACTGCCAGGGAATGATCTGGAATTGGGTAGAAGGAAGATGGGAGAGGAACACAGCCACTTGGCCAGTGTTGGAGGTACTCCTTAATAACTCAAACTGCCCTAAGAAATCTCACTCTGCCACTTGGCCTCCTGCCCCACAGAGCCCCGTTCCCATTCCCGTTGGTATTTGGCCAGTCACTGGGAGGAAGACTAAGCCAAGTCCTAAAAGAGGAGGGTTAGGTCTCTTGGAATGGCTGCAGGCTCTTCCCCTCAACACAGCAGGGAACGACCCATGGAGCACTTCCAGAATCCAGGCTGAGTCTTTCCCTCACATCACAATCTCCCTTCTCCCTTACAAAATCAGCCAAGCACTTGTCTTAACTTCCTGATCCCCACTTTTTTGTGGATCCATCTCTTCTCCAAAGGTTCCCACACCTCGGGCCACTTGAGGCAACTCCAAGGCCCCACATGGGCCAGTGTGTCCTGGGAAGCGCAACCACACGTGGATACCTCCAGCTAAGGACCCCACTTTTTGCTGCCAGCTGATTTTTGGGTTCACCTGCGTCATGACCTTCAAAGAAGCCCAGCTGCCAGGCTCCAGTTTTAACCCATAGAGCCAATTACCAGCAGCACTAATTAGAGGGACACTGAGCTAAACACTGCAGCATTTCTGCCGTGTCTCAGGCAGGGCTTGCAGCTGGCTCTGAGCATCACACTGTGGATGCTGCCCCTCTCTCTGCCTCCCCAGACAGCTTTTAAAACTCTCCAAGGCACATCCACATGGTCTGCAGCCACTCTCTGATTGCAGCATAAATGTTTTCATTACGATCCAAGCCTCGGAGACACATTCCAAACCTCTGGCTCTTCATCCTGCCCGGCTTCCCTGTGGCAGGAGAAGGTCAGCCTGAAAACACTTCGTAATTGCTGAGGATTAATGTTGTTTTGCAATGCCACATCCAGATCCGAGTTGCCAAAGGTCTTCTTTGCACAGAGGATTTTCAAGCAGAGACAATGGGAAATTTGTTCCTTGCAGCACAGTAGAACAAGTCGCAGCAGAACATTATTCCATGCTTGGGTTTCATTCTGGTATAATCTCACCTGTCTGTACTTTGATGTTTAACTCCAAGCTGTCCCCTCTCATTCCTTCATCAGGCCCACAGTGCCCCTTTCCTAGTCAGGGCTTTCTGCACCCCTCATTCTCAGCCTGAATTGTCTCCCTTTTCCCTTGATGCCTGCATGAGTTTGGAGCACTTGAATTTTACCTGGCTTAATGCCAGATCTCAATTTTTGCTTTCTTTTTTATTAATTTGTTTTGCTCATTTTCACATTTTGGGTGGTTTTGCAATTCAAAGAACTTCAGCCTGGGACTGAAGGAGCCTTACTGATTTCAGTGTGGGGTCGTGTGGTCCCCAAGAGGGGAGGGGTGAGAAGAACTGCTCAAGGTTGGATGAGTGTTCTAATCCCTGTCCTACCACCACAGGAGGCCACTTCTTCCTGTGGCAGGGGTTCAGACAGTGAGCTGATTTCATCTCAGTGAGTATCGGATGGGGAAAGGGTGACAACACCAGATTTTTTCCAGTGGGAGACAGGACTTGCCTCATTCTGGCTGAGAACAAGAGCAGTGAGCAGCTGTGCTGGGGTAAAGAGGCTTCCGAGTTGCAGAATGAAAACTTTCTGTCTCAAGGGATGGTTACTGGTGAAAATGTTGGCATTTAGAGAGCCAGCAGGGATTTAAAAAAGAGAATTTTGCTGCATCTCCAAGATCCATTATCATGCCTGAATCCCACAGTGACACCTTCCAGAGGAGAGAGCTGGACCCAGAGGTTTCAGGGGTGTATTTCCCGAAGCAGTTGGGGGAGGGGCCAATTGAATTTGTTTTCTAGAGGAACCCTGTTAGAGGTTTTCTCCCAAATTTGCCCTAAGCCAGGACAGCCAGCCCAGCTGCTCCATTTGCTGTGATCCTTGGTGGCTCCAGGCTCCTCTCTGTATTCCCTGCTCTTTCCCAGCTCAGGGAGAACTGAGCACGTGGGGACACTGTGGAAAGAAGGGACCCAAACAAGGGAAAAAAAACCTCTGGATTTTGTTTTCCTTCTGAAGCACGTTGATTTCTATTTCCAGCTGTAGTGGGAATAAAGTTCTCATAGATATTCCAGCCCCTTCTTATTCCATGGAAGCAGGGGAGCAGTAACTTTGAAGAAATACACTGAGGAATATCTCTACCCCCATGGCTTTTCCATCACATTCCAGCAACCTCTGTATCCACTGAACTAAACCTACTTCAGACAAACAGCTTCTTGCTGGAGAGGCCGCAGCATTTTGCAAAGGCTCCAAAATTTACTGAACTCATAATGGCCACAACCGGTTGCCGAGCCTGCGATTGAGAGACCAAGAGGTTCATAACCCAAGGCTACAAACTTATTGCTTCTTCCATTGGAAAAATGAAAGTGAGGCTGTGTTTCTGCCCTCTGGTTCCTTTCTACCTCGGTGTGAAAAGCACACAGCAAAGGCTGTTCACTGTTCTGCACTTTTTGTCTGCCTAAATCCATGGCTGCCCCGTTTAATCCCATGAGCACTGTTGGGTGGGGCCACTCCGCTGCCTGGAACTGTGATTCATGAGGGAATCTTGCTACCAGTACAGAGAATTTCAGGAGAACACAAACCTAGCATGGATATTTGTTGTTATCACATATCCAGGTTCTGTAGCCCACAACACAAGAAAGATGTTGGCCTCATCGTGAGGTTGTCACAAGCACAGGGACAGAAGAAGGTGGAGAGGTCTGGAGATCTTCTGCCGCAGTGACATCAAATCACAGAATCATGGAATAGTTTGGATTAGAAGGGACCTTTAAGCCCATCCAGTGCCACCCCTGCCATGGGCAGAGACACCTTCCACCATCCCAGAGTGCTCCAAGCCCCGTCCAACTTGGCTTTGAACAATTCCAGGGATCCAGGGGCAGCCACAGCTTCTCTGGGCACCCTGTGCCAGGGCCTCCCCACCCTCCCACCAGGAATTCCTTCCCCATATCCCATCCATCCCTGCCCTCTGGCAGTTTAAATCCATTCCCCCTTGTTCTAACACTCCATACCCCTGTCCAAAGTCCCTCTCCAATTTTCTTGCGGGCCCAGGAAATGGCTGAAGGCCTGAGGAAGGTAAAACAGGACACGTGGGACACAATCTCACTCAGAAGAACAATTTCTCTTGGGACAGAGTATGATGGGCCTGGGTGAGCAGCCCATCAGCAGATCTTTTCACAGTGACAATTTCCTGCAGGACTCACTGCATCAAGTCCCCTCATCTAAATTATGAAAGAAGCAAGAAAAAGTTATCACATGTTCACTTGAAGAGCAATGAAACCAACGTGGGTTCCACAATTTACGTTTCAGCCTTCACTGAGGTGTATTTTATTATCCTGCTTAATTGTGCTAGATAAATCTCCACTATGCTACGGTTAAAATGTGGCCTCTGCCCCAATGAGTTTATAATTCAAATAGATGAGGTACATGAGTTAAGGAGAAAGATCTAACGCAGGAGCTAGCAGCACAATGATTCGTAAATTCAGGTTGTGTCGCTACAATTTTAAAAATATCAGTGGTGTTCAGTGGAAGACATTAGGAAAATATGAAGATGAAGGAAGAGGGGACACAATGGGAAGCAGGAGATGGTTTTGGGAAGGATGGGGAATGGAGGGTGGCAGTGAAGGGTGATGAAAGACAGCAAAAGGAGCAGTTGAATGGCCTTCAGTGCCCAGTCATCTCCAGCACCTGCTCTGACAGACACCTCTTAGTTTGTGGGAAATATTTACTTGTGCTGATCTAATTTTTCACCAGACCCCTGGTGCTGGGTACTCCTCGAAATGTTTTTCTTCCCCAAGCCCATAAAGATCATGAGAAAAAAAATGATATTACATTGTAGGACGTGCCTTTCCTGAAGAGGAATTGTTACACAGCAACAGCAGTCACACCAGTGCCGTTTTTAACGCAGAGATGAGGAGACATTTTAGTCCATTTTATCACATTACATTTCATTTTATAGATGTACAGCAGGTAACACTTCATTTTCTTGCTGAGCATTTAATAGTGCCTGACCAGACTTTCAATGGGAATCACAAAACCTCTGCTGAATCATTTGGATACACCACCACCTCTAGGAACTTTTCAGGTGCACTGACAGCTTAAATTCCTGCAATTCCAAGTGAATCTCGCAAGAGACTCATCTTTCTTGTGTTCCAAAGGTCATGTGGACCTCAAAGGTCACCTCTGCTCCACTGACATCTTTTAAAGCACTGTCAAATCTTTTGGTGACTGAAAGATTATGGGTGAAAATCTCCAAAATCTCCCACCCTGCCGTGTCTCCAACCCTGCAGTGGTGAAGGAGTCGTGGGGTTCGCCTGCAAGGATCTGTATTGCTGATTTTGTCCTTGCTGACAACAACAGAAAAAATTGAAGACATCAGTCTTCAGCCTTTTTCAGTGCCCAGAGAACACTGCTGTGCAATAAAGTTGATTTAAGCACTGTAGATTTGGTGCTTCACTTGGCCCCTTATCTCAAGGCTTTCAAAGCCTGCAGCTCTCTGAGCATCCTCACTCTGCCCACAAACCCTTCACACCACCAAATACTTGGGAATTATCATCACTGACCTCTTGCAGACTGGTTGCTGTTCAACAGATTCCAGTTGGAACTCTGAGGCTGCCTGATGGGTTTGTCCAGAAATTTTAGATTTGCCCAGCCTGAGAGTCAGGGCAGTGACTTCAGGGTTCATCTTCCCCACCAAACTGGAATAATTCCAACGTGACGCATTGCAAAGTTTTTGGGCAAGGGGAAAGTCAAACCCTTCTCCATCACCTAAGCTGCAGAGGTGAGTCTGGGCACATAAACTCATGGAATTGTTAAGGTTGGAAAAGACCTTTGAGACCATCAAGTCCAGCTGCCAACCCAGCACCACCATGTTCCCCATTAAACCATGCCCTCAAGTGCCTCACATTTTTTGAACACTTCCAGGGACGGTCACTCCACCACTGCCCTGGGCAGCCTGCTCTAATTCTTTACAACCCTTCCCATCAAAAAACAATTCCTAATATCCAATATTAACCTCCCCTGGCACAACTTGAAGATGTTTCCTCTCATCCTGACCTCATGCTGTCCCAGGCATGGGCAGGGATCACAAGAGTGGTCAGGCTGAATTTGATTGGCAACATCAAAGGCAACAGAGCCAAAAACCATCAGCCACATGTGACAGACACAGGATCATTGAAGCTCAGAGTGGGATATTACAGTAAAGAAGGTCTGAGGGGCTTTTTTCTAAAGAAACTCCGCAAAAGAAACCCTTTTTCTCCCTGATTTTTATTTTTTAGTGAAAATGAAGGACAAGAAGGTGCTGGTCAAACAGTGGGAGGCTCAGATTTCTAACAGCAGTGTGGGAAGCCCTTTCAAAGGCACCTCTCATTCTCTGTAAAATCACAGAATTGACATTGAAAGACCTCCAAGACCATCAAGTTCAACCTGTGACCGATCCCCATCTTGTCCCCAGCCCAGAGCACTGAGTGCCACCTCCAGGCCTTCCTTGGACACCCCCAGGGGTGAGAACTCCACCACCTCCCTGGGCACTAATTCCAATTCTTGCCAACCCTTTCCATGAAAAAAATTCCTCCTGATGTCCAAACTGAACGTTCCCTGGTGCAGCTTGAGGCCGTCTCCTCTCATCCCATCACCTCTACCCTGGGAGCAGAGCCTGACCACGCAATTGGTCCTTTGAGTGTCCTTCAAAGTCCCTGTGTTGAGCTGCAGACCGAGCACAGATCATTGCAGTTTCTTCTCCTCTTGGCAGCAAATCCTTGAGATTGTCAGGTAAGTGGGGACTGTTGTTGTGTGCTTGATTTTAGCATCCATGGGCCACAGTTTCTCCTGTGAAAAGGGGGTTGTGGTGCCTGTCAGTGATGGATTTACTTTGTCAAAAGCGCTCTAGAAGTACAACAACCGTCGTATTATCCTGCTCTTATATCACCTCGGAGCAAATTAAATTTGAGGCCAGCAGGACTGTTCAGCTGCTGAATCTTGTGCCCCATTTTCTGCAAGACAAGCCTTGAAATTGGCTGGCTGATGTCTCATTTCAGGAGGATTGATACCGGCGCTGTTCCCCTCGGAAATACACGAGCGCGTTGCTGGTACCGGGAGTTTTACTCACTTCAGTTCAAGTTCTTGTTGTTTCTCTTGCCTGGAGCTTCTACTTACACAAACCAGAAAATATCCAAAGCTGCATTCAGCAGGGTGAAATATTTCTGTGAGCACTGGAATTTCTGAAGTCTTGTCTCCGACATTTGTCATGCTCAGCTGCCTGTGGTTTAATAAGGTGGAGCTCTGATCTGAGGGTTTTTCCTGGGATTGAGGCATCCTCCCAAATGGATTTGCTGGGATAGATAATCCAAGTGGTTCCAACTCCTCCTCAGTGCCAGCAGGACTTTTGGGACTTCCTTTTCTATCCAGCCACCTGTTTTCCCCCAAACTATAGGAATTTAGGCTTGGATATCACCCAAGGCAAGAGCCGATGCCCAACAAATCCACAAGTCAAAACATGAGGAACTCAATGGAGCTGGGTTAAAATAAGAAGTTTGTGGGTGGGATCTAAAAACTTCTTTACAGAAGGGGGGGAAAAAAACATAATTAAACACGGGAGAGTTGGAATGGGAGTGTTGTTTTTAATGTCTCTCATGTACCCGAGGTTTTCCATGGTTCCAAAGGAAGATTAAGACTTCAGGATTTTAATTTCAAGAAGCCAACAAGCAGCCTGCACCCGTTCACCTGAGGACTTGGAAAATGCCTCTGGAGAATTGTAAAAACAGCATTCCCTTAGTGAGGATAAGTAAAATAAAGGGGGAAAAATAAACCAAATAACTGGATTTTTTTTTTTAATGGTTAAGAGAAGGAGAACATCCTCTCTTACAACATTTACCTGCCTTTGAAGAGCAACGCCTCACACCTGCTCTGCTTTCCTCCAGGGACTGCATTACCAGAGGTTCTGTGGCTTTGACATTGGAAAAGCAGCAGTATTTTTCCACTTAACTTAATCTTAGCTATTATTTTTCTGCAGCAGCAGAACACAGAGCAACGTGGGAAATGTCAGGAGGCAAAAAACAATAAGGAGACATTTGAATCATATCTCTGCCTTGATTCCCAGCATTGAGCCAGGCAACTTCTTCTCCTGCCCCAGGAGTTTCTTCTTGTTCACAGAGACAAAAAGAATTGATGGCAGCTACGTGCTGGGAAGACAAACTGATTATTGCTGTGCACAAAATCCAAAAAACAACATAAACCAGCTTTAGTTCACACTTATTTAATGGTAAATAGGAATAATGAGGTCATCAAGATGTGTGACTAGTCATAGAGCCAAATCCTGATGTTTCAGCACAGTTTTACTCAATTCTTTACTCAGGCAGTTTGGCAAAGCTTGGTAAAGCTTCATAAGAAAACCAGAATTATTTGTAAGCAGAGGGTGGCTGGAACCTGATTCTTTACCCATGCACCAATTTCAGCTTAATGCAGCTGATGTGGTGGTGACCAGCGCTGTAAGAAGGGTAAAATAGATTTTATTAAACTGACTGAGAGATGCCAACAGGATTAGGCTCACTGTCTAAAGGCAGGACTGCTCCTACAGCTTAGATAGAAATTCTGGCTTCACTCTGCTCCCATCTCCACTGCTGGAAGTCAAAGGGGATTCCATTATAACCAATATTAAGGCATTACTCACAAGGCAATTACCCCTGTAAGAAGTTGGTGTGAGCTGAACCCTTTGGTCTGACATTTTCACTAATGTTTGAAACAAAATAACGAAGTACTTGTGGTATTTTTTTTCAAATGTTAGAGCTGTGGTTGAGAGACCTCACGTGTACATCAGCCCTAAATCTCTCAGGTTTAGGAATTCCCAAGAATTCCCAGGAAACA
Organism: Promerops cafer; assembly: GCA_013398275.1. Classification (NCBI taxonomy): domain Eukaryota; kingdom Metazoa; phylum Chordata; class Aves; order Passeriformes; family Nectariniidae; genus Promerops; species Promerops cafer. Next base: position 42,365 of record VZSE01005609.1, read on the forward strand.
CTTGGAAAATATCAGGGGATAAACTGTGGAAAGGGATTGCAGGTAAAATTACCTCAGGAAAGGAGGGAAGCAATCCCTTAGTGTCACACAGGTCATACAGGGAATGGAGCTCTGGCCAGTGGAGTTTGTAAAGCACTTCCCAAGGGAATAAACCATATTTCCCAAAGAACTGCTCTGCCTGTGCCTCTTCAGAATTCTCTTTGGCAGAACTCTGCACTGTGTGGTGTTCCCTTGGGAAACTGGCCCAGCTGATGAGGAATAGCTCAGTACAAGCTCGCCCCTCCTTTCCTTTTTTATTATTGAAGGGAGGATGGGGAGGAGGAGTGAAACCATCTGTGATTCCCAGTCCCTTCTGAATGGGGGGACCCTCTACTGAGCCAGTCTGATCTCTGTTGACAAGTTGTGACAAGGATTCATTCATCATCGTGAACATCTTGTTTGTCAGTTTGGACTTTCTTTGGTTTGAGTAATCCAGGAACCACCCATTTTACCAGATACACCTCAGAGCACTGAAATACTCTGTGAAAGGAATGTGAAAAAGAAAAAAAATTCTTTCCCCTATTTTCCCTTCCATCAGTTTTCAGATTGAGACCCTTCTTTGTAAATTGTGTAAGGAAAAATGATGTTCTCATGACCTTTCAGCCTCATTTTATCATATATTATTAATCAAGAGAGATCTCAGCGTTCACGTGCTGCATCAGCCAAGCCTCTGTTGATTTCTCCCCTTTCATTTAAATAAAACATAAATTCCCACCTGTGGCTTTGCTTGGGTGAGGAGTGAAGGGAAAGGGCTGGTCAATGAAACCAGGCAGTGGTTTAGCAATTAGAGCCCAGGATTGAAAGCCAGCCAGGTCACAGTTCTGGGGGAGATTTGCTGTTGTTTGTCCTGATGAAGTTCCTCCTAAATGAGGTGATTATTGCAGCTGTCAGGATGAAAAGGTGGGACCCATCGATTTCACCCCCACTGCAGGCTCCAGGCCCTGCTGGTCCAGAGCAGTCGATGGGAATTGCCAATTAACAAAAACAATATTGGCAAGGCTGCAGTTTGAGGAAAAACTCCCTCCAGCCAGCATACAAAGCTCTTGCCATTCAAATCACCGTCCTTGGGCAAAGGCATTGGCAAACCTGCTCAGAAAAACAAGGAAAATGAGATTTTTATTTTGGCATAGCTGCATAGGAAATTGTGGAGCTGAGAGCTCATCTGCACAGGGGAAATGTAGCAGAACAGCTACATGGGAGCACACTGAAGTGCACACCCTACCTGGAGATAAAAATCACTTTACTTTGCAGTAATTATTCTGTTCTGAAAACACATTGCTTATTCAGGAATAAAGTATCTTTTATTTCAGAATTAAAGTGCCCGTGCTCTTACTCTGCCCTTCTGCTAATGATCATAGATATAGCTGTTGATTATAATAAATAGAGGCTCTTCCACAACAGCTATTGTGGAATTCTTCCCCTTGTAAATAAGGAATTATTGTGCTTCCAATTACCTCATGTTTCCAACACAGCTCGTATAAATGGGTACTCTTGACTCACCTACAGATTTCAGCAATTTCCATGCAATTAAATCCTTAAGGTGCAGCTTTGGGCAGAAAAAACACCTCTGGAAGAGCAGCGTGTTTGACATGATGGAGTGAACCTGGTTTAGAAACACCCAGCAGCTCCAAGTGATGCAAATGATGGTTGTTCCTGCCCTTCCTAAGGAATTCTGCCTCTGCAACAACAGTCCTGGGGTTTGCATGGTGTTTTTTAACACAAGCTCTCAAAGGATGTGATTGGAAAAGTGTCCTTATCCCTCACCCAGAAATGAGGAAAGCCCTTGGGAGAGGTTTGTTTGATGTTTGGTGAAAAACAAGCTTTGGATTTCCAGTCCTGGGCAGGGTGACATCCACCTTTCCTTTTTCCAAAGGTGATCCTGTGGCAAGGGATGGAGTGTGTCCATGGTAAAGCAAGGACTGTGGGCAAGGTGTTCAGGATCATGGAATCACAGCATTGTAGGATCATGGAATATCCTGTGTTGGACCAGGCCCACCCAGCGAGCGTTGGGTGTCGGAGCATTTTTGAGGTTGTGAACAGATTCCAATCCCTCACCTCCATCTGCTCCAAAACCACAATTCCTGTGCCAAATGCTCAGGTTTGCTTTCAGAGCTCACTTCAGGGACCACCTGGGCTGTCTCAACTTTGGTCACCTCACTGCCATCCCACGGAAAACTGGAGAAAATTATTCTTAATAGCATTGTAGCTTAAAGACATTAAATTAAGGGAAGTGTCAGCAACTCTTGTGGGTGTATTTGTGATCAGACTCGTTCAGGCTGTGACACACTGAATATTTAGCATTACTAATTCATTGAACACATTAATTTAAGTACTTAACGCACTTTACCCACTTTTAACTCTACAAACATTTAAATCCCTCACTGTTCAACCAACCTTGATCCCTGAGGGCTCTGAGGGGACGCTTTGGTCCCTCGTACCCCCACCCCATTTCCTGCCGCTCCCAGAGTGAATGACAGCTTTTGGGCACAGGTGTCTTTGCAGGTGCATCTTGTCAGGTCGATAATTTTTTAACCTTTTACTGATTTTTAACGACCTGTCGAAGGTTTGCGTGGGACTCTGTATCGCCGCCGCCATAAAAACTACAACTCCCAGAAGGCTCCGCGGCGCCGCACCCCGCCTTGATGCCGCGTGCCCCGCCCTCCTCGCCTTCTATTGGGTGGCAGCCCACCCTCCTCGTCTATGATTGGCTGTGGCGCGCCAGCACATGTGTCTGCGCCCGTGTTTGAGGGGGTGCAAGATGGCGGCGGGCGACGCTGTTGGGAGGTACCGCAGCACTGTGGGCAGGAGCAAGGACCCCTCGGGGCTGCTCATCTCGGTTATCAGGTAGGGGCGGCCCCGCTCCGCATCCGCCGGGCCTCTGTGGGTGACCCAGGGCCGGGTGCGGACCCTGCTCTGCCGGGGAGGCCTGCCCGGGTCGGGCCTCCGGGATATGGGGTTCCTGCTGGGCATTGGGTGACCCTAGGCTTGGGTCACTGCTGGCCTTGAAGCGCTGGGGAGGCTGCAGTGCTGGAGAAAACCTTGTCCTGAGGGCTGTCCCGCTGTCCTGCCGCCCTGCCCGGCTCCCAGTGCTTTGCTTCATGCTTCCTCCTGCTCCCAGTGCTTTGCTTCATCCTGAGGGCAGAGGGACCTGGACAGGCTGCATCGAGGGGCTGAGACCAGCGGACTGAGGCTCAACAAGGCCAAGTGCTTGGTCCTGTTTTTTATTATTTACAATAATTCCCGGCACTGCTCCAGGCTGGGGCAGAGGAGCTGGGAATTCGCACAGCAGAACAGGACCTGGGGATGCTGCTTGACAGCAGCTGAACACCAGCCCGGGTGGGCAGGAAGAACAATGGCACCTGGTCAAAAATAGTGTGGCCACAGGACCGGGGAAGTTATTTTCCCCTGTATTGGGCACTGATGAGGTTGCACCTCAGGTGCTGTGTCCAGTTCTGGGCTCCTGTACTCAGGGAGGACCTTGAGGGGCTGGAGCATGTCCAGGGAATGGAGCTGGGAAGGGGCTGGAGCCCCAGGAGGGCTGAGGGAGCTGGGAAGGGGCTCAGCCTGGAGAAAAGGAGGCTCAGGGGGGCCCCTGTGGCTCTGCACAACTCCCTGCCAGGAGGGGACAGCCGGGGGGGTCGGGCTGTGCTCCAGGGAACAGGGACAGGAGGAGAGGGAACAGCCCCAGGCTGGGCCAGGGGAGGGGCAGGGTGGATTTTAGGACGAATTTCTACAGAAGAAGGGTCTTCAAACACTGTAGGGACTCCATCACTCTAGGGGCAGTGGTGGAGTCCCCACCCCTGGAGGTCTTGAAGACAAGACTGGATGTGGCACTCAGTGCTCTGGTGTGGGTGACAAGGTGGGAATCTGTCACATGTTGGACTTAATGGTCTTGGAGATCTTTTCCAAACTCACTGATGCTGTGAAGAAACCCTGCAGGTTGTACCAGCTTCATGCCATTCATGAAGGCCAAGGCACTGTCATGGTGTTGCTGTGGGGTCCATAAGTGACCCCCCACCTCAAACACAGTGGCACTGAGTAAAATTCATCTGGCTGGAAATCTGGAGGACCAGGGAGTCCAGTGGGTGGGCTCCATCCTGTGTGGGCATGCCAGAGTGGGCAAAGGGCTGCTGCTTCCAAGTCTGTCTTGTTGGCATTGAAAAGAAAGAGTTGTGTCCAGTCATGTTTAAACATTGATTTTTTTGTCTGCCCATACTCCTGAACTTGGCTCTGCTGGAGGATGGCTCTGTGATAGACTTGGATGTGAATTCACTGTTTCCCCCTCAGTACTTTAACTGCTTGTAAATCTTTTCTGTGCTGCTTAAAACCAGTGGATTGGCATCTGATTGCCCACGCTGAAGGTTTTAAATGTCCTTACATGTTGTAAATGTTCTTACACAGTGGCTGTGGGCAGCTGCAGTCACACCAGCAGGATGCTGTCAGTTGTAATGAGCTCCCAGACTTTGGATCCTACTCCAGTGTCTTGGAGAGAAACTGTAGTCATTCCATTACTTTGGAGAAGTTGTTGTGGCACTAGTTTTATATCTAGGACATGTTATAATTTAAATATCCTCTGTGAATGATAATGTTTAGGACTAAATTCCATTCTTTTTTATTGCTCTGGCCTTTAAAATCTTGCAAAACTTCAGGGGGATGTTGGTTCCATTGAAAAAAAAAAAAGCAGCTGGTGCCACTGTCTGTCAAAGAATAATAAACATGCACTGGTTGTGCAGCATTTCCTGCTGTAATCATCTTTTTTCCACATTTCCTGTAATTCCCAAGAGTATTTTAAGGTCTTCCTTTTGCACCTCTATTTTAATAAATCCGGGCTTATTAAATTTATTTAAAAACAGAAGAGTGAGCTCACAGTGCTCTGTTCTTCAAATAAAAAGAAATGTTTGTCTCATAATCTTTGACTTCCAGGCACTGATACCTTGGCTAGTTTAGGCCCAGTGTTTAGACGCAACACTGAGTTATTGACTTTATGAAATTAAAGTTACTCAATAGAACAGCCTGATAACTAAACTTCCAGAATTTAATTAGAACTTGGTTTGGATGTAGAAATTCTCTGCAGAGCTTGATGTGTCAGGTTGAGCCAGACCATGAAAACCTGAGGGTAGAACTGATTGCAGAGGAAGGAAAAAGTGTTGTGGTAATAATATTGATGTTTCTTAGGCTTAGCCAAGTGCAGAAAGCAAATGGTGTGAAAAGGAATTTAAATCACTTTTCTCAGTACGTTGTTTTTGTGTAGAAGCTCAGGTGAGGATGCACTTGCCAAGCAACAGGTGAATTTTTTAGTGGTTTGTATGGTCATAAAATACCACTGCAGACAAATTTAAACCTGGGTGGCTTAAATGTAATTTTACTCAGCTTCAGAAAAATATTACAAATCTTAACAGCAAGTTGTTGGTTTGAAATGTGACTGAGTTTCCTTTTGTTGATGGCTTTATTTCCAAAACATTTATGCATAATAGAGGCTTCTGCTAATCCTTGTGGTTTTACACTTCCATATCCCTGTTTATTTAGGCTGTTTTTCTCCCTTGTTGCTGTGTGAAAGGTCCATAAAGGGAACAGTGGATAAAAACCAGCAAAACTTTGACTGTTTTTCTGCTGTAAACAAACAAAACCAGAGGAGCTTCTCCAAGTATTGATGTTTTACTTGGTTATAGCAAAGACAAGGATGTTTTCCAAAAAACAAACATTGTTTAGGTTGGCAAAATCTCTTCATATTGTCTGTGAAATGCTTTGAAGTGTAAAGCTGAAAGGCCTTCTGTAAATACAAATTATTTTATTAATGAATAATTTCTAATATTAACTCGAGCTCAGCAGCTCTCACTCACAAGAGACTGAATAATTCACTTTTCTGTGATCCCAGATTTAGGGATTCTTGTAGTTTTGTGACTGGACTTGCCAGGAGAAAGTGTCTCACTCTCAGGGAGAGTGTTTGGGACGAGATCAATGACAAAGTTTAACTTGCATAGCAGCACTAAAATCCAGTCAGAAATGGAATTTTATGGGGTCTGGGGCTCTGGTTTGGGAATTTTAACTTATCCCTGCTCTCTGTGGTGCTGCTTTTCAGCAGCTCTGAATACAGAAAGCTCTGAGCTGAAGGAAAACCCAACAGGAAGCAATGTCCCACTTGTGACTCCTTTCTGTGCCTCTGAAGTGTCACTTTTTCCTGTTGTGTTAGGGAACACATTTGTTCTTTGAGGGTTGTTTCCTCTAGGAGGATCCATGCACTCATGGAATTCACCTTGGTTTTCTGGTTGTTGCCAAGAATAGAGACTAAAGGCAGCCTCAAGGATGGATTAATTTGGAAGAATGTTCCATGAGCTCTGTCAGGAGTGAGGGATGTGCAGCTGTCCCAGGACAGGACTGATCCATCCCAAAAGAGCCAGGAGCTCCCAGGGAATTCCCAAATTTAGGAAGGTGTAGTTCCACCCCCAGCAGTGCTGGGGTCACACTGAGTTCTTGGCCAGTTCCCCTCTTGTCTCTCCCAAAGGAGAAATAAAGGGATTGTCCACAACAATAAATCTTTTGCAAGTAAAGTGTGTGTGGGAAGCTTAATGAGTATTTGCAAAGTCTGCCCTTAAATTCCCACTTTCACTGCAGCTCCAGGGAGCCTTCCTTCTTTTCCCTCTGCCTTTACAGCTATTGGGAGGATCTTCAATTTGTTCCTGTCCTCAGAGTGCTGAGAAGAAATGAGCATTATTTGCTACAAGGACACAGCTCCTGGGGTTGTGACTTCCAGAGTGGATATTGGATATCAGGGCTTTACAGCTTCTCTCCCTGTGCTGCTGCACTTGTGCTCGTTCCTCAGCACACCCACCTGCAAAAGCTGCTCATTCCTTCCTGGATGACAAAGATCCCTCAAGTTCTTAAATAAAAGGTACTTTGTAAGGTCAAGATGCTGTCACAGGAGACCAGAGGCTTTTGTTGGAGAAATCTTCTGCTGATCCCAGGGGCTTTGGCAATGTCTTTTTAAAAACCATGCAGATAACGGAGCAAATTTGGCTCACCTGCTGGAGGACAGCTTGGGGAATATTTTCTTTTATCACTCAGAGGACAAACACGTGTTCGTATATTGATTTTTCTTAACCTTTTGTTTTGTTGGTAGCTGGTTGAAGCAGCTTTTGTATTCTGAAACAAGCAACCTGGCATTTAGCAAATGCTTTTTTTTTTAAGAGAGAGAGATCTTGTCAGATTTTTAATTGGTGAATGTGTCTGCCTTTTATTTATTGTTCAGTGTTTTTCTTCCCAATTAAAGGTTGCTATTTTTTAAAACTGGCCTTTAATAGCTTCTTTAATTGGGGGAAAACAAACTTTAGCTGTGACTCCGTAAGACCTCAGAGAAATTTTTGTGCTGAGCTTTCACAGAAGCAAACGCACCCAACAGATCTCTGCAGAAGTTGAGATTGCAGGCAAAAAACCTTGACCATACTTTATTTTTCACAAGTGGGATTCTTTTTCTTTAATGCTTGTGGCCATTATTTTCATTATAAGTGAACTTGCTGAGTGGATTTTTGCTAATGACCTGGTATTTGGTCTTCTCTTTGTGTCTAAAACAGTAGAGCTGAGATCCCAGTTTGTGAAGGAGAGTGAGGAACAGGGATGTGGAGCTGTTGCCCTCGTCATTGCATTTGAGAAATAGCTGCTTACAAGGAATAAACTCAAGTTATTCTGATTTGTAATGGTCTCTTAAAACCACTTTTATTGCAAATGGTGTTTTCCAGTGTTATAAAGGTAGCAGTTCTTCTACGAGAAAAGTACTTCTGAAATTCCCTGAAAATAAATTGTATATGGCAGAGTGTGGTTGTAAACATAAATTTCCTTGAAATGATCTCCAGGCACTTGTATAAAATGTTTAGGTATTTGGCAAGTGTTGGGCTGTAGCTTGATACAGACCCTTGGTTGCATTTAAAAATGGGTAAAGGAGCTCATGTGAATACACAACCACATAGAAAAGGACAAGAGGTGTGACTGTGCCAAGTTAAAAGCTCATAGTACTTTATTTTTCAGCTCTTATTTTAGCTTTAGCCAGTGCAGAGCTGGAGTTGAACCTACCCTGGCAAAACTAGCAAGGGGAAATACTGGGTTTTGTTAGGAAACAATTGTGCTTTTAACTCTCTCTGAGGTGTTGCCTTCAACAGCTCGTGGTTCTGATGCAGTTTTGAAACTTTCAGGTGAATGATGAAATTCCCCAAGCCTCCTGCTGGTTCCTGCAGGGCTGCAGGTGTGATACCAAGGATGGGTTCATGGTGCAGCGTGGGGAGTGGCTCCAAAATATTCTTTATGCCTTAATTATCCAGGTGACAGGTCTGAGTAGCATTGTCCAGCCTCTGCTCTTGCAGATCTGGAAATACTGATCCTTAGGGCTTTGGCTTTCTCCTGGGAACGTGGTAATACATGGAAAGGTTGATTGAATTTTTGGATCTAAAATTAACTGCCAAAAGAAGAGCTGGTCCCTGTGGTTTCCTGTACATGGAAACAATCCTGGACAGGGTCTCAGAGAGTGGAGTGGGAGCTGAGTCCCTCTGCTTGTGCCTGGAGGTGTAACTGGCATCTGCTGGGGCTGTCTGCTGCCTGCATCCCTGTTCCTCCAAGGAAAATGTGCAGCTGCTTGGTGTCCCTGGGCTTTTCCTGTGTGTGGGATTGGAACTCTTCCTGTGCTGCTCTTGGAGCCATCTGAAGGAGGGGAATTCTGCTGAAGCCACTGAAGTCCAGTCTTTGTTTCAGAAACCAGCTGATCACTCACTCCCCTGGCATAATTTGTATTGGTGTGAGGAAATTTGATTAAAGGTTGGTTAATTTAGCAAAATAAAGAATTCCCTACTGGTATTTATTTAGATGGCTGGAGGCTGCTCAGCCTTTTTGCTGTATCTCTCCTGTACCCATCTGCAAATCCTCAATGATAAAAAGATCACCAGCTTCTGTTGAAAATGCTCTAACCAACTGTGTAAACAGCATGAAAGATTAATGGAATGTAAGTAGAGGAGGAAAATGTTTTAAAATGCTCTGTTTGCTCTGGGTGCTTAACAGGATTGTGAACAGACTTGGTGCTGCTGTTCTTGTAGTGAGTTATTTCTTTGCACGAGGGAGAGGGAGTTCTCTGCAGGCTGAGTACCTTGTGTTCCCTTTGGTGAGGGTGGAGGGTGCTTGCCTCAGGATTTCACTTCTTTTTAAATTTATTATTTATAATTGTTCAATCAGTTCTCAGAATACCTCATTTCCCATGCCCACTGACTTAGGCACTACAATTTTTGACTACTTGCTTTCCAGCAGCTCATGGTCTCCATGAAGAAATATCTTTCCTGAATACTTTAATTAATTTCCTCAAATCCATAATTTCACAGGAACAATCCATTAACATATGAAAATAATGAGAAAACATTCAATGTGTTGCTGCCAAGTTAAATTGTTAAATACCTTTTGGAGTTTCATTTTTTTCCCGTCTGGCTTTGTTTTATAAGGACCCAACTTTTACAGTGGTTTCCATGAGCCTCTGGAGAGGTTTCAAAACCTGAATTATCAGATTAGACACTTTGAGGTTAAATAGTGCTGGAAGCTGTAGATCACCTCATCTGGGACTTGTCTTTAAGACAACAATTTTCAATTATAAAATTCAAATAAGTCCATTTAGTTTAATGAACCTGTGGAAATTTGTAGCTCAGTGGAGACACTGGGTTGAAGTAGAGTTGTCTTGTCCCAGGGAGCTTTATAAAATATTTTCAATGTGATCTCTTGAAATGGAGCTGCTTGTGATGTCTCGTGGGGTGAGAGAGTAAGAGCAGTCAGGAGGAAGAATTTTTGCTGAACTGCTCTGGACAGGCTCTTTTCCCCAGAGAGGATATTTTTACACCCATAAAAATAAGGTTGGAAGCAGGGGGGAAATAAGAATAAACCCCTGAATTTCAGAAAGGAGCAGATTTTATTGTTTCCTCACTTACACATTTTGTTCTGATTGACTCAGGGACTTAAATACTGGTAAGGTAAGCGTGTTCAAAATGTGTCTTTGATCTCAGGTATTGCTTGACATTTTCACTACAAGGCCCAGTCCTTGAAATGCTCAGTGTCAAAGCCACTGTGTGATGTTGTGTTTCCAGCTTTGACGGGGGAAGGCAGTAACAAATGAGTGCATTTATCATGGGTTATTGCTCGCAGAGCACTTAAATGCATCTTCCACACCTCTGGGAAGTCAACACTTGATCCTCCCAACAAGTCGCACTTCAAACTCCCTCACTGCAGCAATTCCTGGGATCATTTTCAGCTTGACAGTGCCTGAGGAGCTCTCCGCTCACGGCAGCGAGATGTGGGAGCTGATCCCTCTCACCGCGGGTATTGTGTTCCTCTCGCTCACACGCTGACCTCTCCTCTGTTCCCTGCTGCTGTTCCCCGGCTCTCGGCACAGCCGCTGCCCGGCACAGCCGCTGCCCGGCACAGCCGCTGCCCGGCACAGCCGCTGCCCGGCACAGCCGCTGCCCGGCACAGCCGCTGCCCGGCACAGCCGCTGCCCTCAGGCTCGGTGCCGCTCTCTCCCGTGGCTGTGCTCGGCCTCGGCTGTCAGAGCGCCACAAACGCTCCAGCGATCACAAGGGCTCAAACCCAAATGAGAAAGCAAATGCTGGAATTGCCGTGTGGCCACCATCAGCAAGAGTGGCCTGATGGGAATCACTGCATTCGAATAGGTTTCTTTTTACTCTGCTTTTTTTTTCTCCTCCTACTTTTTAATACTGAAGTTTCCTTGGCACATTGCAGCTGTTTCCTGCGGAGAGAAGACTGAGCTTTCTAGACATCAACAGTGCTCTGCTGAAATTATTATTTGTTGCTTCTGGCAACTGCTTTCTTTGTTTAACTCCACAAATCCTTTGTTGTTCACAATTGTCTTTTGGCTAAGGCTGTACTTTGGTTTTCTGTACCTTCTTGTACTCTGGTTTGTGTTTTAGGTCCTTGGTGTGGTGTAACATGGAGAATAACAAGGCAAAATAATCCCTTTAATTTTCTTTCCTGAGGGGTGATTTTGATAGTTTTAATGCTGTACTGTTTATTATCTGGACTGGTGCAGGTATGTATGATAATTATGTGGTACATATAATATGAATCCCCCTATGCTGGGCACTGCTGAGGTCCCATCTCAAATCCTGAGGGCAATTTTGGGCCCTGCGTGACAAGAAGGACATGGAGGGGCTGTAAAACGGGTCCAGAAGGAAGCTGGGGAAGGGAATGGAGCCCCAGGAGAGGCTGAGGGAGCTGGGAAGGGAATGGAGCCCCAGGAGAGGCTGAGGGAGCTGGGAAGGGGCTCAGCCTGGAGAAAAGGAGGCTCAGGGGGCCCTTGTGGCTCTGCACAACTCCCTGCCAGGAGGGGACAGCCGGGGGGGTCGGGCTGTGCTCCAGGGAACAGGGACAGGAGGAGAGGGAACGGCCCCAGGCTGGGCCAGGGGAGGTTTAGATTTTGACACCAGGAAAAATTCCTCCCGTGAAGGGCTGTCCAGGGCAGGGATGGAGTCCCCATTCCTGGAGGGATTAAATAACCGAGTGGTTGTGGCACTTGGGGATGTGGGTCAGTGGTGGCCTTGGCAGTGCTGGAGGACTTGATGAATTTATGGGTCTTTTCCAGCCTTAATGTGATAAATTGTGAAACATATTCAGCAGAGTTTTTACAATACTTCTGTGTAGTACCTCCCCAGCATTTGTTATCTGCAGGTATGCTGAGTGAGCAGTAAAAGAATTATCCTTTAACTCTCACCCAAACCATAAAGCAGTGAAAACCTCACCCAATTTCTTTGAGAGGAATGGATCTTATGTATCCCAGAAATTCTGGATTTTGCCCAGGGCTGCTGCTGTTAAACAGATTTTTGGTGTTTTTGCTGGAGGAACAGGTCAGTACATCAGTGAGTCCTGCCTTGGCCACACATGAAATGCAGCTGGAGCTTTGAGCAGGACAAGCTTTCAGCCACGCTGCTTTGAGCAGTTGCTACCACAAACTGTGTGTTTGGAGCTTCAAAGGTGTTTTAAAGTGATGAACTGGGAGCCTCAACAAGGTGTGTGATACAGCACAGAGCACTTGGAACAGGTGGTGGGAAGTTTACTGTGGATTCCTGTGAAAATTCGAGCTTTGTTTGATTCCCCCCCAGTGATTCAGCACTCAGTTCAATTGCACTTCACTAAAATGTTCTTTTTTCTGATCAGATGAGAAATATTTAAATTTGATCAGCTTGCTTTTTTCTTTTTTTTTGGTGGTGTTTCTCACTGTCTTTAATGAGTATTTTCATTTGAATGAGCAAGTCTGAGTGAAGAAAAGTGAATTGCATGCTCAAAGAAACCTGATCCAGAAGGAAAAGAGGATTATTCCTGGATTTCCAAGCTGCACCTGGGCATCCTGTAATACTCTTTTCTGCCTTTAACCACAAATATTTGCATAATATTTACATTATGTTGGGGAGCAGAAGAAAAAAGGCTTTTATAGGAACACAAAGATGCTGAACAGCTGCAGTTGTGGTCAAAAACAGCAGGGTCTTCAAACCTCCTCCTTTTCTGTAAGAATTACCTGGTCCTAACTGAGCATTAATTTCCTAAAACTTGTATTTGCATTATCTGTTCCTTCAGTTTTGCTGTGTAAAAAGAATCTGCAGAAGCATAATGCCCACATACTGTTACTGCAATGTTCTTCCAGTGAAACAAATTTTCTAGTCAAGAAATGGATAATTAAGCCTCAGTTTGCCATCCATAGCTTAGCAGTAATCACACTTAACAGGGCTGGCCCTAGGGCAGGTAAAATAGGCAGGCAGTTATCCACCCAGCCTGGCTGGAGGCATCAGAAAAAGCAAATTTACAGAAATGAAACATTTATTATTCATTAATGTTAACAGTTTTCTCTTAAAAATTGACATAATCTAATTTTCTTGGTGTTTTATTGGGCAGGCAGGAAGATGACAGCAGGCTGGCAAAAGGAATTGCTCATCTGCACTAGAAAACAGAAAAAATATAATACAAACTGTGTGGGGAAAAATGAGTCCTCAGTGTTAACAGAAATTCTTGCTGAATCTCAAATATGATTCCTGTTCAAGGTGTAATTGTGAGGTTGATGCCTGTAAATGGATCATCTTAAAGGTTGTAGCTGATTTTTTTCGCCACAGTGCAAAATATAAAGGGATGGGGGCAGCAAAAGGCAGAATTTGGTGGAAAAAATATTCCTGTGAAGGGAATGAAGTGACAGGGGATGAGATGAAGTAGGGGGGTGTGGATGGCACTGCATATTCAGGTTCACAACACTGAGTTTGTGTGCGCTCCAAAGGTATTCAGCACCTTCCAAACCTAAATGGGGATGGACTGTGGGCTTTTGGAGCTTGAAAATTCATGGATTTGTCTCTACCTGAGCTGTTTTTGTTGTTGGCCCTGATAGAATAAAAGAGAGGGGAATATAGGACAAAGGGGAACGACTTCAAGGTGGAGAAGGTTGGATTTAGATGAGGTTTAAAGAAGAAATTCTTGGCTGGGGCAGTGGGGAGGGGCTGGAATAGAATTCCCAGAGAAGCTGCCCCTGGATCCCTGGCAGTGTCCAAGGCCAGGCTGGACACTGGGGCTGGAGCAGCCTGGGACACTGGGAGGTGTCCCTGCCATGGCAGGGGTGGCACTGGATGGTCCTGAAGGTCCCTTCCCAGCCAAACCATTCCATGGAAATCGAGCTGCTTCTCCAGTGCTTCAGTCTGAGGTACATTCACAGGGTGCTGTGTGCTAAAACTGAATCTTCCCCATCAAACAGGAAACAGACTTGAAAATAGAGGCAGAGGAGACTCCAGATTTGTGTAGAAACCCATTTTTTTTCCACATTTGCTATTGACATCTATGTGAACAACATACTCCATCCCCTGGAAGCTTTGTGGTTTGGCAACACCAGCTGAGCTCTGTGGCCCTGTGACTGCCTGTAGGACCTGCTGTGGTGCCAGGGCAAGCATTTCCTGTGGTTACCCTCAGTTTGTGCTGAGCTTCTTGGTCTGGGGACTGAGCAGACAAATCTGGTGTGCACTTCATCCACATCAAAGCTCTTTTTGTAGGAGTTTGGTGCAGATAAACTGCCCACACTTGTGGGAACAGGAGTGATACACAGAGTAAAGACTAACCCGTGTGATGTGTGTTCTGTGGTGGGATCCACGATTCTAAATCCTGATTTGAGTCTGGGATGCTTTTGAAGCTGGAAAATAGCATTTTTACAGAGGGAGGTGAGTGGTTTCATAGTTCTGCAGCTGATCATCCCTGTAGCATTGCTGTGCTCCTGGAGTTATCTGTTGTGCCACATGATGAGTGGTACAATGGTGTTTGTTTTCTTCTGCTGCTGACTAGCTCAGTAAACATCGTGTTCTCTCAGCTCCCAACAATCACAGACGTGTATTAGCTTGTGAAGAAATGATAACTTATTTTCTGTCCTTCTACAGCATCTGCCTGTTGTTCTCTTGTGTTGTTTGAATGCTGGAGAGTTTCCTTTTTCTTCCTTTCCTCCCCAAATTAATGCGTCATAGTGTGGGAGTAATTTTGGACAGAAGATGAGGCTGGGTGGTAGTTGTTCCTCGGGCACATGCACATCTGGGCCAGATCTATGGAAAGCATTGATTTGTATGAAAGCACAAAGAGATATCTAACACAGTCTGTAGTGTGAAATAACTTCTTACAGAGTGTATGGGGTATGCTGGTGTTAGATGTTGCTGGGACCAGATAAATTACATTGGTTTGTAGAGAAAAATTTCTTTTATGCCTGCAGAATGTATGGCATTTTCGAAGCTCTGTCTGTATTTCTCAGATAAATACACAGCACAATTTTATACCTCATAAAAATGGTGTGACTTCCTTCAAGAGTCGCAGAACAGCTGGGATTGAAAGGGACCTTAAAACCCATCCAGTGCCACCCCTGCCATGGCAGGGACACCTCCCAGTGTCCCAGGCTGCTCCAGCCCCGGTGTCCAGCCTGGCCTTGGCCACTGCCAGGGATGCAGGGGCAGCCCCAGCTGCTCTGGGAATTGCAGCCCAGGCAGGAATTCCTTCCCAAGATCCCATCCATGGCTGCCCTCTGGCAGTGGGAGCCATTCCCTGGCTCCTGTCCCTGCAGGCCTTGTCCCCAGTCCCTCTGCAGCTCTCCTGGAGCCCCTTTAGGCCCTGCCAGGGGCTCGGAGCTCTCCCTGGAGCCTTCTCCTCTCCAGGTGAGCACCCCCAGCTCTCCCAGCCTGTCGTCTGAAAACAGAGCATTTTACTGAGAGAACCATTTCATTTTGCTCCTCAGAGGAAAATTCTGAGACTCTCAAGTCTGTAGGGGAAAAAAAGGCTTTAATACCACAAGTGGGTTTTTCAAACTGCTTCTGAGTACTTAGTTGAGCATTTATAATCAGTATGTAAATCAAAAATCTTGCCTTTCTCTTCACTAAAAAGTGAATTACCCTTTAGCTTTTGATGGCTACAGTCTGTGCAGCTGCTTTAAGAGGACAGGTGAGAGTAAATTCCAGCTTCTTCTGGGTTGTGGCACTTTGTCCCTTGACCTGAGGTGCTGAGGCAGGAAGATTCTTGGAGAGCTTGGAGTTCATTTGGTTTTTTAGGGAAGGTGCAGCCTCATGCAGAAGTGGTAGAGCTGGCAGTTATATATAGAAATATATATAAATGTGAATACATTTTCCTGTGTATTTACCTTTGGAAATGAGCTATTCCTGGCTTTGATGTGAGCTGTTGGAGGAAGCAGCTGAAAGCTTTGGGTGTTTGCACAATAACAAGGTTTCAGGACTCCTGAAAAAGTCCTTCCATCTCCTCCCTCTGCTCGTTGGGTTGGATGCTGGAAATAGGAGATGAAAAATGCTTGTGACCTACAGATCAACTTCTACTAAAATGAATAGTCCCAAAGGACTTTTTTTATTAATCTAATTCCAGTGTAAATTCAGTGACCTCAGGAAAATAACAAGGTTCATTTATTTTCTCCTGAGGAAAGTGCTGTACATCCCATGATAAAATCATTTCAGAATTGTGTCTGATCATCTTCTCCTCTATCCTGTCTTCCATCTGTGGGAGTGACTCCAGTGAATGAAGCATTTTGCATTTGTGTAATCTGTATTTTTAACTATGTAAAATCAGAAGTCAGTGAGATTTGGCTCAATGAACTTCTGTTTCACTGTAGCATAAAAATGTGTCTCAGCAGACTCACAGTCAGTTGGAATTATTGTAATCCTGGTGAGCTCTTGCTAATGAGACAGGCATCTGCAGCCATCCAGCTGCCAAGTACAAATTCCAGGTATCTTACAGAGGAGGAGGATTCTCATTTGGAAAGAATCAAAATGGAAAAAAAACAAGTGAACTGCTCAGGAATCCCTCTTGGAAACCCCCACCGAGTTCATCATCTGCTACTCGGGATCAAAACTGATTTTCCTTCTGTTTGTCCTCTGTTGGGAATATTTTTCAGGGAGTTCTGAAATGCTGATGTATATTTATCATTGTTTCATAATCCTGTCCTGTTTTGTGATTCCCCCTTCAAAGTTCTTCCTGTGAAGTTCCTTTCCCGAGCAATTTGGATCCTTTCTGTTTGACAAACAGTGTGTTGACTTTTCTTCTTCCTTGCAACACATTTTAATAGGACTAAAATAAGCAGAGATGCCCTTGGCTTACTTTTCTGCAGTGTTAGCAGGAGCGTGTATAATCTCAAGAATATTAAGTATTCCTTGCTTTTCTCT
>VZSE01005631.1:0-16156 GCA_013398275.1 Promerops cafer
AGGGAAGGGAAGGGAAGGGGCTCACTGGACCAGAAGCCAATTACAACAAATGGAAAGTGTTTTGCTTTTTAATCTCATGATTTTTTTAGCTAATCTCTCCTTTGGAAAGGGACAATCGGCTCAGTAGCAGGATGCTGCTGGGGTATACAGCATGTGTGGAGTCCCGGCTGGAACGGAAAGTGAAGTCCTTGCTTTCCAATCCTGTCCTTTTGGAGTGGGTTTATCCTGGTTTTTTCTCAGACTGACTGCACAGGGGCAGAGAAACAATAGCAAAAGTTTGAGAAACTTCTGAACAGGGGATTTTGTTGTATTTCTGTCTCTCTTTTCTGAAGAGGGGAGTTTTCTCTTTTCAAAATACTCTTTTTCATTTTGAGTTTTTCACCAGTTTGCACAGGAGGATTTGGAGGTGGGAAAACCCTCTCCAGTTGCTGCAGACCTTTCTGCTTCTGTGGGCTTTGCCCTCCTTGGGAGAAAAGCGAAGTCTGATTCCTCACCTGCCCAGAGAGCATGTAATCACAAAATTATAGAATCATTTCAGTTGGAAAAGACCTTTAAGGTCATCAAGATGATCCTTTTCCTGCTGCAAAGGAAGTACCATTCTGGGGACGTTAATAAAAATGAGAAGTTTTAGAACTGAAAAGGACCACACACACCCAAAAATGAGTTTGTTTCCTTCTCCAGCCCTGGGCAAGACCTCGGCAGCATCCAGCAGAAGGGGAAAACCAGACCCAGCAGTCCAGGAGAAGACAGGACTCTCCTCATCTGCCACCACCGGACAGCACACCGGAGCTGGGAATCAGCTGGAACCTCTTCACCAATCCAGACTCTCCCAAGCACATGGAGAGCCAGAGGAGGGAGGAGGCCATTGGATGCCATCCCCAGAGCCCATAAATTACAGCAGGGAACAGAGTTGCATTTGCCCTATTTCTTATCTGCTTGGAAATTGCGCTGCTTTCCCAGCTGCAAAGGCAGCTCTGTTCCCAAGAATTTCAGCAAAGCCATGACCTCTTTCCAGGATCGTACAGTATATGGTGGCAGGGAGCCAGGGCTAATTATAGGCACAGGAAAAGGGGAGAGAGGCACTTGGAAAAGCTCTACCTTCCCAGCCACGGGGAGCGGGGCAGCACGGCCGCAGCCAAGCCCCTGATGGGAGCACCCCAAAGGGCTGCAAAACCCAGGGAAGGAGAGCGAATCCCAGGGATCCAGCCCTCCTGGACTTCACTATCCTCATTTTCTGGAAAGATGAAAGCCAGCATAAATCTCATCTCACAATACTTCACAATTCCAAAGTGCTCTGGTGTAGAGGGGAAGCAGGACCCCCGCTGCCCCAGCACAGGTCGAGCATCAGTACAGCAGTGCCTCGGCCACGGCACCAGAGTCTGTCAGTCCCACCCCCAGAACCTGAGTAGCTTGGGATCCCTGCAGAGACCCCATCTCCAAAAGGTGAATGATGCCACAAGGCCCTCACTGTGCCCTTGTGCCCCAGCGCTGCCCAAAAGCACGAACTGCAGAGATGCTCCCTAGTCTGGAGGCGAATAAACGTGCATTAATTTAAATGCCAGCCAAGGCTCTCGGGCAAAGCCACGTGCAGGCTTAGAGCCGAGTTCACTGTCACTTGCTGAGCAATGTCACAGGAGCCACCTCCCTCCCCCGACCCACTGCAGAAGTGGACAAGGACATGGTGACACATGTGCCCACATGTGCCCTTCCGGCAGGGAGGAGGCTGGGCAGGAAAGCACAAAACAGGCAGCAACTCTTTTAACCACCAGGCTCCTCTTCAGAGCCACGTTTCTGCAAAAACCAAAACCTGGGGAAGGTAAAAATCCCACCTAATGTTTTCTTTGAGGAAGGAAAAAGAAAAGCCAGGAACCTTCTCACTTGCCGCAACGGTTTTCATTTTCCACCAAATTAACTCGAGTCTTGACTCTGGCTGCCGGCAGATCCCCTCCCTGCCTGCTCGCTGCCGTGTGTGCCTGCGCATGTGGGAATGTGTGGGTGTGTGGCTTTTGTTTTGCTTTCTGCACCGGCTCTGCAGACCATCTCCTGCTCTCGCCGACCGCAGCCTGCAAGGCTCAGCCCAGCTCCATTATCCGGCAGGGTGGACTTCCCACTTCTCCAGCTAGAGCATCGTGTGGGGCCAATCTCCTCCTCCAAGAACTTCCAGAAACATGGCTGGCAGGTATCCCCAGCCCTCTGGGTGCTGCAGAGCTGTTGCCATTGCCAGTCACTCCGAGAAGGTTCCTGTGTGGAGGGGAATGTGCCAAGGCTGGGTGCTGCAGGGTTCTGGCATGGCTGTGCCCCCAGGACAGCAGACTGGCAGCACCAAGCAGGGCACCAGCGCAGCCTCCCATCAGGAGAGCACCTCTAACTAAAGGAAGGAATCTGCCTGTGCATGCCAGGTCCAACTGATGCCCTTTTCTAACGCTCCTGTGGCAGTGGGAAGGGGGATCAGCACACACCAAGTTTGCCTTCCTCCTGGCGAGACCCTTGGGATCACCTCCCACCAGCTTCCTGGATAATAACCTCAACTAAAACCCTGCCCTTGGCGCCCGGCCCCGGCGCTGCGGGTGCTCCCAGAACCGCTCAAAAAGACTGACCAAGCCTTGGTACAAACCAAAACCAACACTTTCTACATGACATCCCCCGTCCCCAGCTCCAACACTCCTGATGGGCACATCAAGGAATGGAAGGAAAGGTAAACAGAGTTTACACAGTTCACACCGAAGACCCCGGTACCACCAGCGCCCAGCAGCCCCCCAGCACCCAGCCCACCCCAGCAGCAGGACAGAGCACAGATACCCATCCCGCAGAGCTGAGCCCACCCCGCTGGCGCTGCCGGCACATCCCGGTGCAGCACGTGGCCTCGGCAGGGCCGACACGGCCCCTTCCACCCGGCTCCGCGGGCGCCGCCACGCACGCTCAGCCCTAACGGGATAACAAGCTCACAATGAGATCCTAATGAAGGATTAGCGAAATGCAGTTTAAAGAGATTAAGGCTGGGTGCAGCACTGAAACTTTTTTTTTTATTTATTTATTTTCTTCCTGAGAGCCCAGCAGAGGTGAGACACAGATTACAGCCAACACGGATGGAGCTGGCATTTGCCACTGGCTCCGGCGACTCGGGATGGTTTTCGCATCGCGTTCGTGCAAAGAGGGGCCAAGGCTGTAAAAAGGATGGAAGAACACACAAAAAATGGCTCGTGGCGCCTGCAAGCCCTGCCCAAGGCGCTTCACAGCCAGCCAGAGGCTTCCTTCATCTCTCCCCTCCCACATCAGTCCCTTCCCATCTGCATCCCAGCTGCGCCTGATGCTCTCAGTCCCCTTCATAATGACTGTTGATGTTATCCGCCTGAGCTGGAGCCTTCCAAGGAGCCCCAGGGAAGCAGGTACTCAACTCTCATTCAGGGAAAGTTATTAATAGTAATTTCTTGGCTCTACACAAACAGAGCAAGAAGTCAGCCCTGGCCTAGGAGAGCTTGGCGTGACTGCCAGCCCCACGTGCTCCAAAAGGTCAGGAGTCTGGTTCGCCCCCAAATCAAACGAGGATGTTTAAAATAGAAGGCAACACATCTGGGGTTGCTTTCTGGCTTGTTTTGACCGGTCATATTTTTTCCTGCAACCACCAACACCACAAATTTTCTCCTTCTGAGAAAGGGCAACGTGACTGTCACCCTGTCACGGGAATCCAGGAGTGGGAATTTGCTAAACCAGCCCCAAGAGTGCTAATGCCCAGGGGGAAACGGGCAAGCAAGGCTGGTACTGGGGGATGGGCTCGTCCCATGAGCATTTGGGGTGACTGCTCAAACCCACCCCTCATTTCAGCCAAGTCCTCAAAAGCCACGCGACAAGGAGGAGGTGGGGAGCTGAGAAACATCCCTGTTGAGAGACTACAAAACAAATCAAATGAAGATGTTTGGAGCAGATCCAGATGTTTATTAGTGACGCACATGGAGGTATAAATAATTATCCGGTAGGAATTTTGTTCACAGGCAGCTCTCCCTTATCTAATCAGATCTCAGTGCGACATGGCCCCAGCCTTCCCCTGCTTAAAAAGTCTTGAGAAAACCAGATGCAAAATAAAAAAACCTCACTAGGGGCACCAATTTAATCCCATTAATCACTGGATACTGGGAGTAGAGCTGCCAGCACTCAGATCTCATCCAGGCACAGCTTAAGGGAGGATTTTTTCCTCCAGCAGGAGCACTGGCAGAGGGTCAGATCCTGCACGAAGGTGCAGAGAAGGACCAGGAGCTGCACCCTCGCCCCCTGCCCCATGTCCAGCACCAGGCACAGGTAAAGTGGCATCTGTGGGGACAGGAGCCACCGTGGCAGCAGCTGGGCCCCTCCACACCAGTGCAAGGAGCTGGACAAGCTCTTGCCTGTAAGAAATCAACTGCTTAAAATACACTGGCCAACAAATCCCTTGTCCAGCTGCGTGGTACCGACCGGCCTCTCCAGCACCCAGACACTGCAATTACCTAAAAATAAAAGGACCGCAAACCTCGAGAGGCCAAATGGCTGAGGCGGATGGGGACGGCAGGGAACGTGCCCCAGCAGCACCGAGCCTGGCTGGAGGGACCAGCAGCCATGAGCGGCTGTCACGGCACCACTACGAAGCCCAAGCCAAAGGGTTCACATGCAACCAAAAAACAAGTAGAAAAAAGGCTTTAATAGCTCAAAAACACCACCTGAGCTGATTTTTCCTGGCCCTTAGCATCACCTAGCCCATGGGAGGTGCCAGTCCACTGAGCAGCACCACCACCCCCCGCATCAGCAGCCCCTCACCCTGCCAACCCCCCCAACACTGGAAATGCCAGCATTTCCGATGGTTTTCCAAAAATTTAACCAACCCAACCCACCAGAGGAGAGGCTGCAGAGGGTTGTGCAGAGGCCAGAGAGGAGCAGTGTTGGAAACTTACTGTAGGAAATTGGCCGCTCAGCTCCAGCTCCTTGTCCCTACTGGTGGGAAAGTCTATAAATCTCTAATAAAGAAAAAAAAAAATCCCCTCCCATTTTATTCCTTCTCTCTCCCCCCTTCCAGAGGATTGCGAAACTGAGAGGGCAGCCAGGGCTTGGATTCGCAGCATTTCTGAGTTCCTACAGAGTCTGGGCTTCCTGCCACCAGCAACAGCGGCTCTGGGGGTGTGGAAAAAGGGAGGAAAAAAAATAAAAAGAAGAAGAGGAGTAAAAAAATATATATTAAAAAAGTCCTGTTTATTTTGGGGGATGAGAGAGAAAGCTTGCACTGCACAAAGCGGGGTGGAGGGGGAGCAAAGCTCTGGCACTCCTGCAGGCACCACACATTTGGGTATCAAAAAGGCTTGGTTAGAACACCTCAGTGTTGGGTGGGAATACCGAGCTTGCAGAGGACGCCCCTTCCCAGAGCGTACATGGGCATTAAGCAATCTCGTATAGAGGCAGGCAGCGCCTCCCAGAGCAGCTGGACCCCCTCGAGGGCACCCATGGGTACCAGCGGCAGCTCTGCTCTGCCCTGCCCTGACGCGGCCCCAGGCGCTGTAAGGGGAATTACTGAAGACAGGCTGGAAGAAAAGCCTGCTCCAGCCGTGACCCAGATTCCCCTCCAGCCTGATCCCTCACTGAAGTCATAATCCTTGGAGGGCTTCTGGTCTTTTTTTTTTTTTAAATACATCCCTGAGCGTTGCCATGGTGACGAGGGGGATGCTATAATTTCAGCATTATAGACTTCAGCGCGAGAACAGGAGGGAGAAGGTGGTGGAAATATGGATGAGCTGCACTGGTAATGCATTCAGGGAAAAAAAGAATTAAAAGAAAAGAAAGAACCAAAGCAGCACCTTTGCTTGGGCAGCAGAGGCTGGAGGAGCAGGGCCATGTCACAGCTGAAGGGATGCAGGGGATCATGGAATCATGGAGTGGTTTGGGTTGGAAAGGACCAAGATGGTCTCGTTCCACCCCCTGCCATGGTCAGGGACACCTTCCACTAGACCAGGTTGCTCCAAGCCCTGTCCAACCTGGCCTGTGGAACTTCCAGGGATGGGGCAACCCCGGCAACCTCTGCCAGGGCCTTACCACCCTCAGAGGGAGGAAATTCTTCCCAGTACTCCGCCTAGCCCTGCCTTCTGTCAGCGTGAAGCCGTTCCCCCCTTGTCCTGCCACTCCAGGCCCTTGTCCAAAGTCATCTCCAGCTCTCTTGGAGCCCTTCAGGCACTGGAAAGGGCTCTAAAAGGTTTACCTGGAGCCTTCTCTTCCCTGGAATGGTGACCTGCTCCTGTGCCTCGGCCAGAGTACCCACTTTGGGTCATCGTTGAGGCAGCAGCTTCCCTGGGCATGGATATTCCAGACCCCACAGGGCTTTGGCGGATGCAGGTTGCCACCCTGCCAGGACACAGCAACAAGTCCTAAATCCCCCAGAAAACCTTGTGGAACCCAAGGTGGCCCTGAGCAGGAACACCCTATTTTGGGGTGGCCTTAGCCCAGCCCACCACAGCTCAGCAGCCAGCCAATGCCAAAACTTTGCAATGAAGCAGCTCCAAAAGAGCTGCCCTCCCCTTTTTACCTCTATTTCCTTCCCGCCTGCTTTGCCCATAGCAGGTCCCCAGGGCATCCCATTGCAAGTAGGGTGTGGGAGACCTCGTTCCTGTCCAGCTCTCAGTTGGAATAAAACCCACCGCTGCCCGTGTTTTTGCAAGGGCATGAGATACCTCTGGGTGTTCTTAACATCACACCACCTTGGTTCAGCCCTAGAGAGCCCCTGGGCTGGCATCTGTGAGTTTGCAGGCTGGTAGGTGGCCTGTGACCCCACAGGAGGGATGAACCAGGAACTCGACGGCTTCAGCCCCCCCCCAGACCCTAGGGACCTCAAGCTCTACTGGGCACAGAAATAGCAAAACTGTATGAACAGAAGCCAAACCAGTTTTAGCCACATTTCCACCCCGCTCGCACCCCTGCCTGCCCCATTGCCAGGCACTGAACCAGCACCTGCTGTGACGAAAAATTTCCGAAAGGCACACAAATAAAAATAAGATCGTACACAAACACCTCTGCCTAAACCCAGACCAACGGCCCGTGACCCCATCACAAGAGAGACGGGCTGCCAGGGACTCACGGGGTCCCAAAGGAAGCCAGACTGCCCCAGGGGATGCCAGGTCCACACCACGCGCAAATGGGGAGGTGAGGAAAAGCTCCGGTCTGGTGCGCGGCACTTGGCATCGCATCCTCTGGCCGTGCAGCCTGCAGCCCTCAGCCTCTCTGAGGGGTGGGAGAGAGATCCTGACCGCAAAACCCAGGTGGCCAGTGTTGGAGGCACTGGAGCCCTGGTGCCTGGGCACAGCTCAGTGGGGATCCTCAAAGGGCAGCGTGATGCTGGGACAAAAGGGTCTCCTGAGCTCTAAAAGCCTAAATAAAACCATGGCACATCACTGCAAAAGTGGGAACTCCAGGTGCGGGGTGGCAGCAGGTGCCAAGGACCCCCCACCAAGACTCAACGCGCTTGTTCCTCACTGCAAAAAATCTTGTATAACCCCAGTGGAAAAAATATTGTGACTATTTTGTTTCTGTGCTCGAAGGGGAGCCAAATCCCCAAACTACAACTTTCAGCATCTGACCTGTCAGGCCTTGGGCCATCAGGGCGCTTTCAGCAGTGCCCGAGCTCCAAATTTAGCCCCAAAGGTATTTATCTCTGAGAAGCTAAAACCAAAGCTGCATTTGCATAACAAAAAGACCCCGATGCTCGTGCAAGTGCTGCTGGCAGGGGAGAGGACATAGGACATGCAAAGCAGCCTCTCTCTCCAAGCAAAGGCACTGAAGGTCACCCAGGCAGATGCTGAGCTCGCCATGGCTGGTCCTCTCCACTGGAAAGGACAAGGCAAGAACATCTTCCCATAAAGGAAGCATCTTCCTAACCTTCCCACTTCCACCTCGTCTAGTTGGAGCAGCTCTCTCCAGCACAAAGGCAGGTGTGAAATCCTGCTCGCTAAAGCACACACTCACATCTGGCCCGAAAGCTGAAAGACCTGAGGGCAACTAATAGGACTTTTCCAAACTCTCTCAACCTGTGTTTAGAGCTGGGCTCACCATTTTCCTCTCCTGGGTGCCAGCAGCTGGCACAAGGACAGGTGGCTTCGTCCCCTCAGGAGCTGCGCCTGTGGGGAAGCAGGACGTGAGGAACCCAGCCCTTGGCCTTTCCCCAGCAGCATCCCAATGCAGCTCCCAGGACCCCAGGAACTCACCCCACTGGGACCCCCAGCCCTCCATGGGAGCAGGTGGAAGGCACAGCAGCTCTGTGCTCAGCTGTCGGACACCAGGTCAGCACCTGCTGCCACGCCGTGCCGGCGTGCCCGCAGCTCAACCCGGCACCTGTCCCACTGTTGTGGGACAAAGTCCCTTCAGGAACTGGCGCCACCCAACCATCTCCTCCTTATCTCACATCGACTGAATCCCCTCCCGCCCTGCCATCCTCACAGCTCACTCAAAGCTCAACTGGACCAAAACCCCCACCCAATGAAGCACTGCTGTGCTCCGGGCTGCCCCAAGAGCCAGATGTTCACCTCTCCCCCCCCACAAGGAAACGCCAGCTCTGGGGAGAGGATTGGTGGAGGAGCAAGAAGCAGCCACCAGCTGCCGCGGGAAGAGGACTTGGCTGCCTTCGCCACCAGCATCTTGCTCCAACCATTTGTTCTGCTTCTATTTTCGAAAGCGCTGGGGCTCAGCGCTCCGCAGATCCCAGCCTCGCTCCCAGCCTCCCCACCGCCGAGCAAGGCGACAGATTTCTGCTAAGAGGTAGTGCGGGCTCCGCTCCCCATCTTGGCAGCAGCACCCATGCAGGACTGGGGATATTTTTGATCGAGCAAGCCGAGAGGTGCTAGTTTTCCCGGCGGCTCATTGCCGGTGCGTGGGAAGGACGGCCGCCGAGTCAGGGAAGGTTGAGGATGGATCCATGATTGATCTCTGTGCTTAAAACCCTGGAGATGGGGTGTCAAATCTTCCTCAGTCATGCAAAGCAAGATGTCCAGTGGCACATGGAGCTCTCTGGGAAAGCATCACCCAAGGGATGAGGCTGGAGGTAAGGCCTGACTTTGGCTGCATCCCAACCCCCTGAGCCCTTCCCGGGAGCCCCCACACTGGTCCATGCTCTCAGAGGAGAGCTGGCATGCACACGCTGTCCATGTGATCCCAAGTGCTGCTCCTCACCAGAATACTCAATGGAAAACTGCCCCAAGCCCACGTCCAAGTAAGCCCTGCCTTCACCCAACCCTTCCACATCCTGTTCAGTTATTGAAATAAGTTTGCTGCTACCACAGGGTTTTCCCAGGGGCAGAGACATGTCTCCAGGGAACACGTGGTTCATCCCCTGGGATAAACCCAAGGGTTGGAATGAGATGATTTTTAAGGTCCCTTCCCACCTAAACCATTCCATGAGCCTGTGATAACTGTGCCTAGAGGCACCTCCTTACCTCCATGACCTCCCCAGCGGTGCCAGCACCAGAGACGCTCGGTGACACACAAACACTTCTCTTTCCCCCGTGGTTCTTCCAGCAAGTTCTGAACCAGTCCAAGCACCGCATGTCGGGCTCCGTGTTTGACAGAGCCAAAGCCAGAGCTCCCTGCAGGGGAATTCTAAAGGCCAAAAGTCCACACACAGCTCCCAGCAGGAGGAGGGTGCTTGCAGCAGAGCCAGGCTCCAGCAACACCGGGATTTTAACAAACTGTGGGCTCTTCAGCCACTCCAACCTGCCACCCATCATCGAGCCGAGCAGCAGCAGGGTCCCCACCCAGAGGAAGTGTCACGGGTGCCACAGGACACTGCACCTCAGGGATGGACACCATTCCCAACCACTGGCATTTGGACAAAGTGGGCTGGCAGCTCACCCAGATGCCAGCAAGAAGCCTGCGGGTACCAGCTCCACGGGGACATTTATCACGATATTTAGACAAAGCACGACAGCTCAGCTTTCACCTGCAGGTACACAAACACACAGCCACTCTCTGCCTCTGTATACCCAAAATGGGTGAAAAACATGCACTTTTTTGGCTGTCCCAAGCTTGTAGAAGGTCCTTCCCCATGGATGCCACCGTGGACCGAGAGCACCCACACCTGGAGCTTGATCCCTGCCATTCCCTGCCCCAGCCCCTCACCACAGTAGTTTATCTCCAGCTCCCAGCACTGAGCACAGCAGCTGAGGGGCAGGACAGTCTCAGTGACTGCCCGTGCAAAATAAAAAAAGTCTGGTCGGTCAAAATAATTTGTCCACATTCTTTATTGTAATTTTTTTCTTCCCTGCCAGTGGAAACTCCTGCTCTGGCACCATGTCTCAAGGTTATTGCTAGGGGTGGGGGAGGATTTCAGGTTTTACAACTGAAAAATTCCAGACAGAAACCCAGAAATGTTGCCAGTCTTTTACTGAACAGAAGTTCTTTATCCAATTAATTTATTTAACTCACGTATTGTTTTTTACACTTGATGCAGCAAGTTTAAGCAAACTCCATTTTTTTCAGCCCCTCAAATTCTGTCTGCTTTGATAGAAAATTCTCACTGATGCCATGAACATTTCCAATTCTCAATTTCTTTTTTAAGAAAACCAAACCAGATGAATCTGACCCCACATATTTTCCCCACCTGCATGACATGGGATGTGTTCCTGGGTATGGCGCCTAGCAATTTTTCCCTGAAGTCTTCCAATAATTGGAAAGGAAAAAATTTAAGAGTAAAAAGAAAAATTTCATCTTCAAAATAAGAAGAGAAAAAAGATGCTTTCGAAAAGGATGGAGGAAAGTCACTTTGTTCCAAAAGGCACTTCCATTTAAAAAAGAAGATGAAAACTTCCAAGCAGGGCTATTTATAACCACTGCTTATATCCATCAATAAAACCTTGACCTGAAGCTCCACCACATCCTCTGGAGCAGGTACCCCCAGGCCCACAGCCCCAGCACCCCCGGGGCCATGACCTGCAGGATCCATCACACAGGAGATGCTGATAATCCCCCTAAGGCAGAAGCAGAGAGGAGAAGGAGGAATCCCACTAGGAATGCTAAAATAATCCCTTGGCAGCTCTGGGGTGGGCTCAGGTCAAGGACCTGGCCCCACAGGCAGATGCCACTTCCCAAAATCTCGTTACTACTTTTTGGGGATGGAAAAAGAGGAAAAAAAATAATTCGGGAGCCATGGATTTGTCCTGCCTCCTTCCAAAAAAAAAGGGCTGATGCAACAGCAGTGCTGCAGTGGGAGGTCACCCTTCCCCACAGCTCCCAGCTCCCAACCCTCGCCCCAAGCACCCCAGCTGGGGGGGCTGCAGGCACCTCCTCCTGGAAGTGGTTTGGGGTTTGTGCTGGACACTTACAGAAAGCTGTTTGAAGCTCTGGAAAGAGAAACGATTCCTCCTCCTCCTCCTCTTCCTCCCTGCCCAGAAATAGGTCATTTAATTACCCCCTTTCCAACCCCAACCACCACTGACTCAG
Organism: Promerops cafer; assembly: GCA_013398275.1. Lineage (NCBI taxonomy): Eukaryota > Metazoa > Chordata > Aves > Passeriformes > Nectariniidae > Promerops > Promerops cafer. The sequence continues at coordinate 11,434 of VZSE01005631.1, forward strand.
GACAGGAGGTGGGAGCGCTTCCACCCTGCGCCGGCTCATGCCCAGCAGCAGCCCAAAGCCACTGTGCACAGCTTTGACCTTGAGCCTTTGTGCCAGCAGGACTGGGCTGACAGGACACAGCCAGCACAGACGGCAGGGGCTCAGCTCCCCACCTCTGCATTCCAACTCGTGCTGGTCACTCAGAGCAAGGGGCTATGGGTGCTGCTGACCCCCTCCACGCGCAGCCACGGGCAGGGCTATGTGCCGCCTCTGGGAAAACCGAGGGCTAACTGCAAGCCGGGAAATCCTACGTGCCCTGCTGGGCACAAAGAGTGAAACGTGCAGCCCCGGCACGGTCCAGTCCAGCTGCTTTGGGGTGGGACACCGCGGTGGCTCCTGGGTGCTGCCTGGAGCCTGACACATCCCAGCACAGGCATCATCCCACCCTTCCAGCTTGTCCTCGCCACCCGCACCACGGCACCCGCCAGGCCCCGCTCCGGCTGCTCAGGCCTCACGACTGGCAGCAAAAGAGCAGCACCGCACACCTGCTGCACCGGGGACTGAGGGGACACGGAGCTATTTAAAGTCCCACTGGGCAACACGGCCATACCCAGCACTGGGAACAGGCCCCAGCAGCTGTTCCAGCATTCCAGCAGTCAGCCACAACCAGGACATCTCACCATGACCAGACCCCTCCAGGTGACACAGATGGTGGCAGCAAGGACCCAACACCACTGCATGCACCTTGTCTCATTGCCCCCTTTTGTACAGGGGAAGGTGCTCACCTGTAGCTAAGAAGCGGCCTGGGAATCACAGAGCAGCTGCTGTGCGCCCCCAGCCTTGTCATGACCCACACAAAAATAGGCCAAGTTTCCCCAAAAAAATGTTCCCATGCAGCTCAGAGACCCAAGTCCCCCATCTTTTGAGAAAGAGCCCCCACTTAAGAGAAAGCATACCTAGACCCCACCCTCCCCAAAATAAATCACTCCAAATTGGAGTATTTAGCAAACCTTTGCTCTCTGCATGGGCACTTTTTTTAGGATTTCTTAAAGGATGCAGGCTCTTGTCTGTTTTGCAAGCAGTGGGGAGCTACAGCAGGGAGACACCGAGAGTGAGGGGAAAGGAAAAATTGAAGAAGAACCACAAGCAAAGCAAAGTGGAGTGCAAGATGCAAACCGACAGATCCAGGGAGGCAGAGCTGCTGGCAGGCAGACGGCGAGATCCATCTTGAAAGCAAAAGCAAACTGCTGCTCACGCAGGCAGAGGGAAAAACCTAGAGGTCTTCAGCACTGTCTGAGCTCTGATCAAACAAAGTGATTAACAAATCTCAGCTTTTTATTGAAAGCTTCTCTAATTAGAGGAAAAAAGGAAAGGAAAAAACAAAACCCTGAGAGTCACATCAAGTGGTGAAGTCCCAGAGAGTGTTGGGGGGAGGTGAGGGGATGATGCATCCCCAAGTCCTGCTGGCACAAGGAGGGCAAGCACAGCCAAGGGCACCCAGCGCTCACCCCCATGGCACCAGCACAGCCACACGTCACCATGCCTCCCCAGCCTTCCTCCTCCTCCCCTTCCTCCTCCTCACTTGCTTTCTGCTCACCACAGCGGGCTCAGCAGCAGAGCTGAACCTTCCCGGGAGCAGGACTGTCATCTACAATAGAGTCACCTCTGAACTCGGGACAGCTCAGCCTCCAGGAACTGCCAAAATAGCGATAAAAATAAGAAAGAGCCCCTGGCCCGAGGAGTTCACCCTCCAAACAGATGGGACGGCGGCAGGGTGAGGCAGGGGGATATTTTTAGCTCTGGCTGCAGATGGGGAAGTCCTGCACAGCATCGACACGGCAGCCCCATCGCCGCCTGTGCAGCTCACCGTGGCTCGGGTCACCTCCGTGTGCTCTCCCGGGTATTAACAGGATTTAACGGGATGCTGCCTGCTCACTTCCTGAGCCTCGGGCACCACCTTCCAGGCCAGCTCACACCATCACAGCTCCACATGGCATCTCACCACCACTGCCAGGGGCACCCAGTGTGGCAGCAGTGGGCCAGGGGAGCAGAGTCAATGTCAGCAACCCACATCCCTCTTTCCCCTTCATCCCCAAAATGGCCACGTCCCTGCAATCCATCACAGAGGAAAGATGCCATGGAGCACCCCATGGGCGTTCCTCCCAGCACGCTCCAGGCGATGCCAGCCTGACCCCGGGAAGCACTCCAGCTTGGGAAAAAAGAGGGAAAAGCAATTTCTGCCCTCATCACAGATGCTTTTTTAGGTTCAAATGACTCGCCCAGGGTGCCAGATGCACAGCTTGCAGCTGAGCCCTCCACACCTAGTTGAAGCCCTCCTGCTCCTTCGGGATGTGCCAAGCAGCATCTCCCCCCACCCTCACATCCATCCTTCCTTCGTGAGCCAGGGCCTGCACCAGCATTGACACCTCCCTGCCAGGCAGCTGCAGGCACCAGCTCCCTGCACACGCCAGCACCGCGGCAGCTGGGTCCCGCTCCCGTACTTTTCGTCCGACACTTTCGGCTTTGTTCTCCCTCTCACAAAGCCGCCGTGAGGCTGCCCTGGCAGCACGAAGGGACCTTGAAGTGGATGCAGTTTATGACCATATTTAGGCTCCTTTATGTTGCCAGAGTCACAGTAAAGGGCTGCAGCATTAAATGAGACTCAGACCCCACTTGTTTCACTTGGCAGCCTGGGAAAAATCCACCCCGGGTGACTCCAGCACCGTCCATGCCTCCGCCCTGCCCGCTCGGGGACAGCACAAAATAGCAACAGCCCTTTCTAGCTCTGCAGTTGCACTTTCCAAGAGGAGCCAGGAGTCCCATAGCAGTGAGGAGGGGGGGATTAAACACATTAACCACCTCCCCCATTCCAAGAACAACACCAAAGTATGGGGAAGCAAAGGGACGTGCCCAAGGTCACCTACTGACAAAGCCAGCACTTCCCAAGGTCCCAAGAGCCCCCCAGCAGGACTGAGCACACACAGGGACGTGACCACTCAGCATGAGGAGCCCCCGAGCCGGTTTGTGCTGGGGGAGAGCCCAGGCAGGAGTGGAAGCCCCGAGCCACCTGACACGGGAGCTAACGCCCCTTCAACATGAGCACGTTAAATCCCTGCTGTGGCAGAGGCACCAGCGAAACCCAAGCAGTGGCCCCCACTGCTGCGGGGACATTGGCCACCTGCTCAGAGCCGGCACAAGTGCGGATGTCTCGGCTTGGCAAAGCCACGACAACTGCAGGGGCTGAAAGGCAAGGTGGTGGGGGTGGAAAAGAGCATCCATGTGGCCCATCCAGAGGTCTGTGACCTTCAGGAGCCCATGACAGTGATCCTGAGGGCAGGGCAAGCAGTTTGCTTTGGAGCTCCAAAGAGACAGGGGCAGCTCAGCACTCCCAGGCCAGGGCCACCAGCACCGAATCAGCTCAGGGAAGGAAAGAACATAACCAGAATAACCCTTACCTGCACCCAAAACCTGCACCCCTGGCCTGATGCGCATCCCCGCTGCACTGAGGCCAGCACAGCCTCTTCCCCGACAGCTGCAAGATTTCAGGCTGGCTGTCCTGGGACAGTGGTTTGAGAACACCCACCTTGGTGAAGCAACGCCAGCCCAAAAATCCATACACAGCCATGCACTACGGGAGAAGGGGCTTTAGAGGGACAGGATCAGGCCTTTCCGGGGTGGGGGCAGGCAGAGGTGCTGAGCTGAAGCACCAGGGGAATTTGCACCAGCACAGGTGTCTCTGTCCCTGCCCAGACCCCTGCCCACAGCAAGGGGGAGTCACCAGCCAAAACCAAGTGGCAGCTCGACAGGCTCCAACACTTGTGGAGGATTAGGAGGAAGGTACAGCCCAGCTGGTGGCCCTGCAGAGCTGGGGGTACCACGGGGCTCCACGGGTGCAGGGGCAAGAGCTGCATGTGTGGCACGCTGACCGTGTGCTGCTCTTGCGTGTGAGGGGCGAAAAGGAAAATAAATAAAAGAATAAAAACCAACGGCAAAGCCAGAGGGGTTTGGGAGCTGCAGAGAAGGGATAAGCTGCGGCCAAACCGGCGACACAGATGCCGAACAGCCACAGATGCCGGACGCCCTGTCACCGCATCCCTGCTCAGCATCGCCGGTCCCTCTGGCCAGGGAAGCACTGGGCACCCCGGGGAGGCCGTGGCAGTAGTGACGCGGTTTGGCTCCACCACGATACCCTGCTCCGGCCGCTGAGGCGCTGAGCCCCCCCGGACAAACAATCCCAGCTGTCGGCTCCGGAGCCGGCGCACGGCCAAGGCATGGACGCACCACGACTCGATTTACGCCGGCTCTCCCAAAATCTGCTCTTGCCAATCAAACCGCAGTCCCCACCGGCACCCGGAGCCTCGCCGGCGGGTCCCCCCACAGTCCCCATGTCATCACTCTATGTCCTGCCAGGGAGGGCACCCCCCAACCCCCGAAACCCCCTGGGCCCTGCTTCTCCCTAGGTCCCGCCAGGCCGCAGCGGGTCCCATTCGGGGGTGGACGCAGTGTCGCGGGTGGGCTCACGGTCTGTCACCACGGGGGTCCCACGGGGACACTGCCCACCGCCCCGGAGCGCAGTGGGCACCTCCAGTGCTGCCCCCACCCCACCGGCAGCAACCAGCGGGACCATCCCCGCGTGCCGCACCCGGCACCCGCATCCCCCCGCGTCCCGCCTCCCCCCGTGTCCCAAACCCCGCCGTGTCCCGCGTCCCGCCTCGTCCCGCGCCGCCCTCACCTGTCCCCGCAG
>VZSE01005655.1:0-38054 GCA_013398275.1 Promerops cafer
ATATATATATATATATGTTGACTGGTTTTAATTACTACCCAGTGGAAAATTCTACATTAGGAAGAAGTTTTCCACAGAAAGAATGATTGGATATTGGAATGAGCTGCCCAGGGAGGTGGTGGACCTGGGTACACCATCCCTGCAGGTGTTTAAGAAAAGACTGGATGTGGCACTCAGTGCCATGGTCTAGTTGACATGGTGGCGTTAGGCCATCGATTGCACTTGATGGTCTCAAAGACTTTTCCAACCTAGCTGATTCTGTGGTTCAGAGTGAAATAACATCTTTACCTTTAAAAAAACTGCACTCATTCTATAGTAAAAAACTCAGTGTACCTGCCCAGTGACATGGGACATCCAACTTCACAAAGGTCACTGAAGTTGCAGAGAAGCTTACTTGTTCCTGTTCTCTTTCTCTCCATCTCCTCATTACAGATCTTCTCCTATGTCAGATTTTGATCTTCAGGCAGTGAAGGAGGTGTTCAAGGCCAGACTGGATGGAGCTCTGAGCAACCTGTTCTAGTGAAAGGTGTCCCTGCCCACAGCAGGGGGATTGGAATGAGATGATCTTTAAGGTCCCTTCCAATCCAAACCATTCTATGATTCTATGAATCTGTATTTCAGTTCTTTGAGAGCAAATTTCTTCTTGTGCAGAGCCCACAGTTACTCAAGATTTCTTCTCAGTGTCTGAAGTCCAGAAGGCCATATATGCTTGAGAAAGGCCATTTCAAACATAATATTTGGTTCAGTTCGATTCAGGAGCTGCAAATTTACTATAAATTATTGCTCTTCCTAAAACTATTATTTTGGTTTCTTTCTTTGGAAACACTCACTAAATGTCCTACTTTATACTGGTTGTCTGTGTGTGTACAATGTGCTTACACCTTACTTGTCCTGATTATGGAAATATTCATGTTTCTCAAAACCAAACTCTCTCTCTCACCTTCAAACAACTGGGAGGAAGAGAGAGGGCTTGTTTGCTGAAGGCACTGATGGTTGTACTTAGTCCTCTGAAAGACAGAAAAATAAATGGAGAAAGAGAGAGTGGAGCTGAAGCAGAATAAAGTGAAGGAAAATAAATAAAAGAGAAGGAAAAATCCATCCCCATTGCTGCAGTTCTATAATCTGGCCTAAGTGTCAGTCTTTGGAGCAGCATTTGAGGCTTATTCGCCCCTACTGAGAGCAGGGAGGATGATAAAACAATAGGAAAATAACAAGTAGACACTCACCAGAGAAATGTTTTCCATTTGTAGTGAGGTTAGAAACAAATAATCAAAACAAGATCCAGTGTAACTTTTGCTTTTTTCCACAAAGTTTTCCCTGCCAAAAGACGTAATGTCACATGGATCTGGTAAATCTGCCAGCCTGGAACCTCCACCAGGCTGCTGTGGCAGCTCCCACCAGAGACCTGTGTTGTGAGCACACAGGGGCTGCAGCATGATGTCCTCTCCTTGGCTTTCTGCTGCTCCCCACGCCTGCTGCAAAGGCACTTTCCCTGTTTATTGTGAGACCATGCTGTCACCACCTGCCACTGCTGTCATTGTCCCCAGACCTTGGACCTAGGCTGTGTTCATTCCTGCAGTGACCCATTCGGAGTCAGCCCATGCACAGCAATCCCCTAACACCTTCTCTAAGGAACTTTACAAACCCTTAAGCTAGCACAAGACAAGTACAGATCTAGAGCCTCCCTGGAGCACAGCAGATGCCCTATCTACCTGCCACAATCTCCATGCTCCCAAGATATAACAGTTATCCCCAGAACTTTTGTGGAACTGCCAGATTAAAGAACAAATATAGAAAGTAACCTTTAAAACCACAGTATTTACATTGCAAAATCACTTGTATATGTCACAAGACAAACATCTCAGAGCAAAGGCATGATTCTGATTGCAGAGCAAGAACTAAACAGACCACAGCTCAGCTCTGGGCATCCTACAGGCTGCAGACTCCACTGTGCTTCATTGCAGAGGCAGCAAAATTTTGCAGAAGGCATAGTCTGTGCCAGTCTGAATGTGGAGGTGATCATTTAGTGGATCAGGGTATATAACCACAAGCAGGACACAGCTATGGCTTAGGCTGTGCAGGGCAACCATGCCACAACAGTGGTGCTTAGAGAACACAGTATGCAAAACTGCAGCCCTGATCCTACAATGCATTAAGTGCAAATCCAGGTGTTCCTGAGTTTTGGGTTTCCACAATTCAGTTGCACTCTCAGAGATAAGGACAGAGAGAGAGAGAGAGGGAGACAGGAAGAGAGAGAGAGAGAAGCACAGGCTACAATTACACGGTCTCTGTTACAGACTGGAGACATCTTCATCAGAAACATTATGGTGAAAAAACTAATTATAACAACAGGTTGTTTTTTTTTTTTTTTTATCAAGTGAGGTCTACATTAACACTTCGTGGGTATTTAGGTAAGCTCAGATGCTCAAAAGCTATGGTAGATGAAATGAAACAATTGCAAATGTGGTTCAGTCCTATATAAAATCAGATTAACATACTTGCAGTGTTTTCTTGCTCAATTACTATTTTAGAAAAAAGCAGAGATAAACCTTCAAGAAGCATGTGTGTATAATGTATTTATCTTGATAAAGTTGCCCACAAAACCCTCTACAATATGAAATTATTATGAATAGTCTTCCTACTGGCAGCTCTTTTAGCCTTATTAATGCCTGTACTGAACACAAACAACTTGTTTTCAGAAGACTTTCTCACCAGGGAATATGAAAAAAGTAGGTTGATTTGACTGATTTTCTTGTCATTGCTCTTAAACATGTGGAACTGAGCTTAGGTATCAGATTTGATATGCAAGATTTAACACAGAAAGTTTTCCTCCTTCAGAACTGGTATGAACTCAGAGAGACAACAAAGATATTAATAAAAATATGCAACATAATCCACACAACATTCTTTTTTGGGTTCCTGCAGGAGAGCATGGTGTGTCTCCAGTCTAGGGGTTTCTGTAAATCAAAGGATCCTTGTGACTCTGAGCAACCCTTTTGCTTAAATTGTTGTCAATGTGACCTGCAAGGTGTAGGATAGAAAGCAGAAATGTAGCTGTACTGTATTTGCATTGCTCTCCAAATTGAGAGAGAATGGAAAAATTAAGAGCAGACTGGAAAAAATAAAATCCCTGTTTCTAAACAATAAGAGCTATGAGATATCCACTGTTTTGGTTAATATTTTTTCCATGTTTAAAAAAAAAAAAAAAGCCTCTTTGTTTTAAGGTATATTTATAGAAGGAATTCTCCTATTTTGCATTTTACCATGAGTCTAAATTTAACAAATGCACTCCTGTGGCTGCAAGCAGGGAGAAGTGGCAGTTCAGAGAAGAATTTGGGCTGAAGGGCTTTGGGTAGGTGACCAGCTGACTTCCCACACAGACCTCCAAGCCACGGCAAGGCTGGAGACAGACTGTGCCTGGGTGTCTCCAGCAGTTCTGTCCTGGCACCACAGACCACTTTTCTCCCAGAAATCTGTACATTAAAGGCTGAGCTTTCATTGAGCAGGAATAGCCCCCAGCTATAGATTGAGTCTCTTGTCTTTGTGAAATGTCACACATTCATTGCCTCAAAAATTTGCACCAACAGATGGAAAATGTGGGAAATCTTCCTAACCTAATGAGACTCATCTTACTTCTTGCCCAGGAAAACTGGCTATTTCCTTCCAGGGAGGACTGAGGGTATAACACTCCAGTTATAAAGACCATCTTTTTCCATCTTCAGAATTATTGAACTCCCATGAGGCCTCAGGGTGTTTTCATAATTATTTCCAGTTTCTAAAATTTCTTGTAAATACAACCTCCTCAGTCCCACTGATGTGAGCAGACTAAGCAGGGCTAGCACACTGCCAGGACAATGCCAGCAGGCTATGAAAGTGGAGGCAGTCAAATTCATCCTCTAGGAGGGTCTCAGGAGGGAGGAGAAACCTCCAGAACCACATGCACACTGGTTTCACAGGGAACCAGTTCATCCAAAAGAGGGGCTAGGGGCAAACTGCTGCCATGTGGGCAGCTAGGAAGCAGGGAGATAGATAAGAACTGCAGAGCTGAGCTCTTTGAGATGTAGATGCCATCCTAAAGTGCAAAAGGCCATACTGCTGACTGATATTAGGAATGTTATTTAATCCACTGAATAAAATATTCAATAAAAATGCCAAATTCATACTGATTAATTGAATGCCCTCTATGAAACTGCCTACTTACACAGCTTCCCACAACCTCTCTTCCACAGCTTCATTTAAAGAGAAGAAAAGCTTCAATATCATTGTGTGGCAGGGAATGAGTGTGATAAAAATACCCATGTGAGAAAAATATATTTTGATTGCAGTATAAAAATTAAGAAAAAAGATCCAAGGAGAGCTAGACAATTGGGTAAAGAGGTTCGAAATAAAGGGGAAGCCATCTGAAATAAAAAAAAAACAAAACAAAACAAACAAAAACCCCCAAAAAACAAACAAAAAAAACCCCTAGGAAAAACCTGGGAAGCTAAAGCAAATCCGTTCTGCACACAGCTGACCATCTGGAACGCGTTACTGAAGAAGAGATGTGGGATCACATAGATTGTTTCTGGAAAGGGAGGGGCTTGAGGGGCATGGAAAAAAACCCAACATGGTTGAATTAAGAGCCAGCCACAAACACTGAGACAGATGGCTTTTTCTCTTCTTAAAATGATGTATGTTCCCATCATTCTATATCTCTGCTAATCGCTTTAACATAGGAGAACTACATGGAGCAAGATGTTAAGGAGGAAGCAGAGGCACCTGGGTAAGATGAAAAGAACTTTACTTCTCTTGTATGCCTCTCTGTCCTATAAACTGAAATTCAAAACAGGGATGTCTCCCTTATGCAATAGTACATCTGTTGCTGTTCTAAACTCTTTGGGCACAGAAACTCTTTCCAGACAATGCAGAGCAATCATTTGGTTGTTTTGACAGGTTTCCAGCTGTAAGCCATATATTTGTTTTATAGCAAATTTTAGGTTAGTTCCTAGAATTTAAAACATATTCAATCTGCTTTTGTTTTATAATCTGTAAACACTTTTAGAGCTCTATTCTTTATTTAATGATAGATAGGCACAACACAGCTGTTCTCCAGTGGCCTGTATTTTCAGCATAACCTTATTTTTTCCTACACCATTCAGAGTATCAAATATGTTAGAAGAATATGGGACAAAGTATCAGGAGAGCAAATGTGTCTGAAATAGAGAAGATGAATGATTTTTCATTTATATCTGCAGGACTTTATACTGACTGTCTTTCACAGTACCTGGGAGGATGGAGGATGGCTTGGCTAAAGCTAGTACATGAATTTGTTTCTATGGCTCAGCAGAAGATATTCAATGTAGTGAAAGGGTATAAACAAAACAGAGATGACAACACAGAGCATCTTGAACAACTGCATGTGGTTTCTCAGAAAGGTCAAGTGTTGCATCAGCACGATATAAACGCTCCTGGTGGACGAGGCAGCTCACTCAGGGCTGGTGTCTCAGCATGGCACTGCCCCGTGCCACATAATCCCACTGTGAGAAGAGATGGGGGCAGCAGGAGCCCTGGGAGCACAGTGATTGCATGAAAAGCATTGGTGCAATTGCCCAGCTGAAGTTCAATGCTGTTGCCTGCACAGCCGTGCCAGAGGGCTGGGCTGGTACCTCTGCTGAAGGATGCCCTCTGCTGTGCCCCAGCACTCTTTCAGCAGGGTACATTGTGACCTTCCCAACAGCAATAAAAAAGCTGGTTTTTACTTTGACTGCAGTTTATACTTCAAATGCTGTGATAAAATGATCTCCCAGCAGCAAGGAATGCAATGTGCCATTACAATGAACACAGCAGGCCCCCAGAATTGGGTTGGCACCCAAGCTACATTACAAATGCCTGTATATAATCTTCCTTTTAGAGAAACTACACTGACAAACTGTAACTCTCTGGATGTGCCCGGCTCACGTTCCCCTCTGCAAACACTGCACATTCACAAATCTATCCCATGCTAAAGCAGGATAAGCAATGAGTCCAAATTGGATGGAAACACACTGCATTCTTTCCTTTATACCAACTGATTCTTCAAGGAACAGAATTTCTTTCCAGAAAATCTTTCCCCGTCACTTACAAAGTTTTAAGATAGGAAATCCAGTCAGCAGGAGGCTTGACAAGCTATTTGTTTTCATATATTCACATTAATAACTCAGTCCTTCTCAGACACCAGTAGTCTGTTGAAAACAAGCTGCCCACATGCACAGGGAACCCTCTGCAGATGCCAGTTGTGGCCTTTTCCTGTGGCCTCTTGGGAATCCTGAATTTCTGTCCCCAGACCTAAATCAGGTGACTCAGCCTTTTGTGAGTTTCAGTTGGGAAAGAAATGGCCAGATACACTATTTTAAGTCATTCCCTTTCTGTTGTCTGCTTTCCTTGTCCCTTCAGCACCCTTCAGTTAACTACTCCTTTGGGATTTATGGGGCTGGAAACAGCCACCCTCTAAGTTCTTTTGCAGCTGGAAACCTACAAAGAGACCAATGATGTATAAACAAGGAACAAAAAATGGTCACTACCCCCAAAAGCTTGCACTGTAAATATAAATGTATAAAATATAAAATGTATAAAAATATAAATATCCAGCATAAACGAGGTCCAAACAGGGGTGTGTAGGGAAATAGTCTCTCACAGGAGTGAGGATCTAATTTATAATGGAAAAAAAAGCAAGCAGACTGCACAAGAGAGTACTGCATGGTCATACAATAACTGCATTGTGGACAGGCATGAGAGTGCATTTGTTGAAAGATGGAGAGATGATTTTGCAAGAAGGTTTCAGTGCTAGAAGCAAGAGAGTTGTAACCTTTGTGATCCCAGCTGTGCTCTGGGGAAAAAAAAAGAGCTATTTATATTCTTCACAAATAAACAGGACTGCATCAAAAAAAATACTGGCCCTACCACCACGTTTTTCTCCTCACCTCCAAGACCCCTGATTTTAGGTCAACAGGGTGACTTAATCACTTCAACCAGTCGTAGAAGAAATGAAGTAAAGAATGGCTTTGTATCAAAACATATCCTAGTAAATTATAAGAACTGAAGACTGCTCAAGGCAAGCTGGGATTTATGAAATAGCTTCCCACAGGCACTGATCCAAGGCCTGTTGGAGTTAACAGGAGCCCTTCCTCTGACTTCAGTGGGATTAGGAGGAAGACTCCCACCCATCCCACTAAGGCTCTTATACAACTGACAACAAGTTTAAAGATGCACCCTGCACAGATGATCAACTTGCAGCACAGAGTAGGTGCACTCATCACAAGCTCCCTTCAAAGGCCTGGAGATAAGGGCTGATGTATTGGGTGTGTGGCATATACACATGTAACACAGGGGCTCACCAACTGAAATACAAAGCTTCAGAAGAGAGTTTTGAGTGCATCTAACAGAATATTTCCAGCCCTCCAAGAGTTAAGCGTTTCTATACATTTGCATGAAACTCACTTTGACTCTTTGACAAAGGGCTCATCCTTGCAGAAAAAACAGAATTTATAGAAGCTGCCACTTACTGCACTTTTTTCTGTATGTTTCACTCAAGATATTCACACTAATGAAAGGTGACTTCTCTCATGTCTCCTCCTCCTCCCTGCAGATATCCCTCAGCCACATGGAAATTTTTACAGACTTTGGCATTGTCTGCACTCTAGCAAGACATGCTGGCAAAAAAAAAAAAAACAAAAAACAAAAAAACCAAACAACCCCAAAACAAAACCCAAGCAGAATTAATGACAGGAGTTAGTTTGCAAAACAGTACAGTGTGTCAGCAGCAACCAAGGAAGGAGAGCCACTTGGATAGTCCTGCACACAAGATTAACTGAGAAAAATAAAACTGATGTACTGGTGAAGCAGTTTACAATGAAGAGGTTAACTTTTACCATGGTAATAGTCCAATCTGTAAAGGAACTGGGAAAAGATACAACAATCAGGGTAGCAAGGAATTATTCTGGAGACTCTTGCACTGATCAGTAAAGGTCAAGAGCTCAAGGCAGAAGGACACAGGACTATCCTTTCTCTGGAACATCTTCTGATACATGCTTAGGAAAAAGTGTAAATTCTCTTAAAGAAGATCAAGGAAAGCCATACATTAATGCCTTAGGCTGGCAATAAAACATTCACATAAGGATTGAAGCAAAAGATAATCTGGCAGCTCACTCCACTGCACAGGTCAACAGTCATACCAGAGAACATGGTGAAGGCAGTCTGTCCCTTCAAAACAGTTTCAGCTCACACTGACATGGACACTTTGGTTTGTCTGCACAGCATCACTATGAATTATGTGTGTGACCACTTCAGCAACATGGATAGACCTTGTTGGGCAATGACTGATGACATTTCTCTGGGCAGACAGGCATGGGGCAGCAACAGAGCAATGGAGATACCCCCAGAGCTAACTTGGGCTCATTACTTCCATTCTAGCAACTGCAGGTGGGAAGTGCCAGTCTTCTAGCAGAGACTTTCACAGCAGGGGGAAAGTCCTCCATGTCCTTTTTTGTCCAAACCCCTGTGTCACATCTGGGTAAGAACTTGTAAAGAGAGAGATATCAAACATTTCACTTCAGCTGCTCACTTACCTATGAGCTGGAAAATTGTCATGCCTGAAAAACAGTCAAGCATTTATTTGTTTGTTTGTTTTGATAAGAAGCAAATACAAGTTTTATTTCTGAAGAATATATTTGTATATTGTTAATTATCCTTTCTGTGAGCATGCCAGCTAAAGTTTGCATGAAAAAAGTGATGGAAGGATGCCATTAAAATGGGTCCCGAGAACCTTTCAAATGATCCACAGTGGTCTTGTCCCAATTAAAACTGAATGTGAAAACAAACATTCTTGCAGTTTTCTAGGATGATTCTGTGTATCTTTGAATTTTGTCAATCTGCCCCATATGTGAAAAAATGAAGCACATGCAGCTGAAGTTTAAGATCCTAATCATGAAGAGTAAGCTGCTTGAATCAAATTAACTTTATAGAGAATGAAACAAGTATTTGATCTCACAAATCTTTACAGCACTTGTAAGTACTGTAGCTTGTAACTCATTGGAAGAAAATTCAATTTGAGTTTCAATATGTGTCCCTTACTGGAATAGGAAAGCATCTAATGTACAAAAACTTCAGCCCTAAGTAAGTCATAACAATACTTATGGCCCCACTCCACCTGGTCTCAGTACAAGCATGAATATTTCCAAATTTAAGCAAGGAAAAGGACTGAAAGAGATAGTTCTTTTCAATGCAATGCATTTTTCTGTCTATTTGAACACAAGGATGGACTAACTGGAGGGCATTAAAAAGCTGGACATAGGTGATGGGCCGTCAGGTTGGCTAGAGAAAGTGAGTCATTGCCTTCCTGGTAAAAACCCTTTGGCTTCACTTGGCTTAACACTCTAAGATGTTTAGAACAGCTGTAGACTGGATCTAAAACCAACAAACAGTTTAAAATAGCCTGTGGAAAGAAATTAAACACAAATTAAACACCCTGGGAAAACCCTGGGAAACCAGTAAGGCATTAAGGCAACACTGAACTTGTTGAGTAGAGCACAGCATTCCCTGTTACAAAATGGATGGATGTCCATACACCCCATGGGATGGGGTCAGGCATCTCTGAGTGGGAGGGTTTCTGACTATTTCTTTCAACATATATGACCCCATCCCATGAAGTGTATGGCCATCTAACTTTTTTTTTTTTTTTAATAAAAAACAAGGTTGAGGAAGGAAGCTGGAACTCTGAGGATCTGAGGGGATTAATTGAGGACTGCAGGTGCGTGCTTGCACTCCTGCGGGGACCAAAGCCAGGAATCCTTCACACAAAAGGTGCCTACCTCACTTCTTTCAAGGAAAGGAGCAAGATTCACTGTTTTCTTTCAAAGTGGCACCCACTTTTTGCCTCTTTGACTAGTGATGAGTACTCCTTAGGAATGCAAGAGACCAGAGCTCAAAACACCTGCAGTAACTGCTAAAGCAGGGGAGGGAAGAAGAGACAGGAACATAATCCCTTCTGTAAAAACTGCATGCCATTTCAGGGTCTTATGGGAGAGATCCAGGCCTGCAGAAAGAAAGGGACTGAGAAGGCTTAGAGAAAGTGCACTGGTTTTGGGTAAGGACATTTGACGAAGATAAGGGAACACTGTGGCTCCCTCTTGTGAGATTATGACTGTAGTTTATATTGAGAAGTCACAGATATGAGGCAGAAACAGTTCTGCAGCAGTGAGAAGAAGGTGGCAGCCCTGACAGCACTTTTTGCGGTCATCCACTTTGCCAAAAAGATGTATCCTCTGTGTCTTCTCAGGGAACTCTGCACCACTCTGGCTAATTCCCCTAATCTGACATGACTGTGAGGGAAGCCCTGTACCTGCTGGCCTGGACTGAGAATATCTCAGCAGGCAACATAAGAGCTCAAGGGAAATATCTAGGAAAAGTAAAATTACTTCTGGACTAGAAACATCCAGTCTGTCTGAATTAATTTCTGAATATAGCCCTCAAGGACAAATCTTGTTCCAATTCTAAGGAATGACAAACCTCCCCTGCACTCCAGTGGGCTGTGGGAGGGATGGTATCTGTTGTTCAACCCTGGCTGAGGAATTAGCTGGGCAGTAACTGTATAGTGCATTATGAATCTCAGTGTGCTAACGCAGGGAGCAGGACCAGTGGGCACAAGGCCATCATTTTAACAAACTGCCAGAGGGCACCAGCACTGTCTTGCTGCAAGCTCATCATCACCAGCCTAACAGCCTATCCTGGCTTCCTGGGAATCCCCTGTATCTCCTTCTGAAAATCTCTATGGTGCAATCCAGAACCACACCACACCACACAAAGGAGACTGCAGCTGACCCACAGTGCAGACCATTCTGCAGGAGGCAGTTGCTTTAATGCTGCAGGCAGCAATCTGCCAAGTTTCTTGATGCCTGGCAGTCAGATGAGAAAGGTGCATCCAAAGCCATCCAAAGCCACCCAGCTGGTGAGGGCTGGTGCAGAACTCACCTGGCTGGGTTCAAGACCGGGTCTCCAACCACTGCTTGGACGTGCCACGGTCTCTCTGCCAGTAAGATGCACATATCTGCAGTTTTGCAGAGCTAGCATTTAACTTCACCCTGATAAAAAGGCTGCAGAACACATATCCAGCACCTGTAACTCTCCAGTAAAGACAACTGGGGCTTTAGAGCTGAACCTGCCCAGTGATAAGGACTGCCATGTCTTGTGAATGGAGGCAATCAAAGCCTGACATTCTCAAGGACCAAACATCTCCCAAACATTGCACTGCTCACACAGTTTTCATAGGAATAAGATGAAAGAAAGAACAAACTACATATGACAGGCATTAATTGGTCTGCACAGGCTTCACTCCACAAAGGTTCCTAAGACTGGTGATACTGACTGGTAGGTTCTCATTTTTGCATACTCATGGTCTAGAAAGGAGCTGTCACTGTTCCCTTTTGTATTTGTATCCTTTATAAGAGGCTCAGGAACTGATTCTATTAAATTTGCAATTCATACCTTTATCTATGGCTGCCAGTGTTAGCTGTGGAAGAAAATAACTGCATAGGTGTTCTGCAATTCAAATTGTCACCACAACCTGCAGCTTTTTGTGTTTCTACATAAACAAATACATATTTAAGAAGTAGTAACTCTTGGATTAGCAGTAAACTGGTCACTTTTTGATCTGTTTCAGCTGAAATCAGCACTCCAGATAAAACAAGATACTACAGAAGTCCACAGTCAGATGTCCCATTTACTGCCCCCACTACTTCTCTCAGCACCCAGTTCTCCAGCCACAAATGCTACACCAATGATGTGGCAGTAGGTTTCCTGCCACAGAACACTTTGATATCCGTATAAATAACTTCACCAGCGAGGCTGTCGCTACTTTGATCCACCGCTATCACAGAATCTGCAGCAACACATCAAAGAGATTCAAAACTTCTTCCCCTGCTCTGGCCAAGCTTCCCGGGCGGCCGCAGCCACTGCGACCACAGCGAGCCTGGAGCGCGGCCGGAGCGCGGCCGGGATGATCAGATGCTGCCCCCTGCCTGGCTTCTGGCTTCCCGGCCCGGCTGAGCTCTGCTCGAGGCAGAGGCTCGCAGCTTCTGCCTCTCCTGGCACGGAATCATAGAAGCGCTAGGGTTGGAAAAGACCTGTAAGATCATCAAGTCCAACCGTGAACTGCCAGGTCCACCACTACATGATTTCTCGAAGCACCATGTCTACATATGTTTTTGAATGCTTGCAGGGGTGGTGATCCCATCACTCCCCCAAGCAGCCTGTTCCAATGCCTAACTACCCTTCCAGTGAATAATTTTTTCCTAATATCTAATTTAAACCTCTCCAAGTACAGCCTGAGGCTGTTTGCCCCTTGTTACCAGGGAGAAGAGACCAATCTCACCTCTACAACCTGCAACCTCCTTCAGGTTTCTCCAGACTAAACAACCCCAGTTCCCTTGGCCACTCCATGATCACAACTCCACTCCAAATTGGCAGGTATGCCACAGAGGAACTCCAACAACAAGGTAGTGGTGAAAGACAGAAAAAAAAAAAATTTCCTTGGGAAAATAATTTTTGTAGGCTCCAGAAGGTCAGTTTGACTGAACAGTTGCTCAAATTGCTGAGCATCATTTAAAAGGGGAAGGGCCTAAATCTATGTCATAAGACAGTGGTAGATTATCTCAGATCTTTTTGGGCTGCACTGTAGTCACTTTATGATACTTTATTTGGTTTTGGGTTTTTTGCATTTCCTGTTTTGAATGACAACCAAGTCTGTAGCATCCTGTTATAACTGGAATCTACAGTTTGTTGGAGAAATTGTACCTAAGTAGATAAACTGCAATTAAGTTCCTTCACTATTTTCCTCCTTCCAGCTGTAAAAATCAACAGTGCAAATCCCAGTGGTTTTCTTCCAGGGTCTGCTAAATTTCCAAAAGGAATGCATCCTCTTTTTCCAAAAAACCCAGTCAAAGTCAACCTTACATGCTGTAGACAGACCTTGGACAGTGTAGCAGCACATTCCCCCGTCCCTCTCTGCACCCATGCTTAAGCCATAACAACCAGTGGGAGTTGTGATGGCTGCATCCAGCTTATTCTAGACTTGGGGGGACAGATGCCAACATGGGAACCTAGGGCTGTCCAGAAAGGTGACCTAGAAGCCTTGCTGCTATGCAAATGGCAGTCATCATACTTCATAAATAGCGGACAGCCCTCTAACCATCTGTGTGACACTCCTGTGGACCTGCTCCAACATGTCCACATCTTCCTTGTGCTGGGAGCCCAGAGCTGGATGCAGCACTCCAGGTGGGCTCTCACCAGCACAGAGTAGAGGGGCAGAATCCCCTCCCTCACCCTGCTGCACACACCTCTTTTGGTGCAGCCCAGGACACAGCTGGCTTTCTGAGCTGCAAGCGCACATTGCCGGGTCATGTCCAGCTTTTCATTCACCAGCGCCCTCAAGTCCTTCTTGGCAGGGCTGTTTGCAATCTCTTCCTTTCCAGACTATTGATACTGAGGGTTGCTCCAACTCAGGTGCAGTACCTTGCACTTGGACTTGTTGACCATTATGAGATTCCCATGGCCCACTTCTTGATCTTCCCCAGATCCCTCTGGATGGTATCCCGTCCTTCACGTGTCAGTTACACCACTCAGCTTGGTGTCAGAGGCAAACTTGCTGAAGGTGCACTGATCCCACTGTCTATATCACTGATGAAGACATTAAAGACACTGTTCCCAACACGGACTCTTGAAGGACACGGCTTGTCACTGATCTCTGCTGGAACACTGAGCCACTGATCACTACCCTCTGCATGTGACCATACAATTAACCCCTCACCCACCTAACAGTCCATCTATCGAATCCATCTCTCTCCAGTTTTGAGAGAAGGATGTTGTGGAGGATCATGTTAAAGATCTTACACGAATCCAGACAGATGTCACCCATAGCCATTCCCTTACCCACTGATGTAGCCACCCCATCATAGAAGGCCACTATTCTGGTCAAGCTGGACTTACACATGGAGAAGCTGTGCTGGCTGTCCCAAATCACCTCCCTGTCCTCCTTGTGCCTTAGCACAGCTTCTAAGAGGATCTGTTTCATGGTATTTCCAGGCACAGAGGTGACAGGTCCATAGTCCCCAGAGCCCTCCTTTCTCCCCTTTTTAAAAATGGGTGCAATGTTTCACTTTTTTCTGTCACCAAGGAATTCACCTGACTGCCATGACTTTTCAATATCACTTATTGCCAAATAAACATACAGTATGTTTACTATATGCAATGAACAGGAGGAATCCAACAAGCAGCTCTACATACATGAACCCACAGTGCTGCCAGATTTGTTCCTCCTTATGTGCAGATTTGCATACATGAATATCTCTGCCAGAAAGCAATTTCAGGTTCTGTGTGGACAAAAGCTGAGGAGGGAAATTGAGAGCAACATGAGTAGTTCTAAGGACTGGGGAGATTTGCTATCCATTTCTAGACCAGAGGAGGGTAACTGAGGGTCTGATAATGGGACAGAAAATGAGGAACATCTAACCATGCAGCCAAAAAGTTAAAAATGTGAGAGTACCAGAACAGACCCAGACTCCTGAGCAAATAGCTGCACCAAAGCATCCTATTGTGGCTCGGAAGAGCTGTTGTCATCTTGCCATGGCAGGGCAAGGATTCCCTCAAACTTATTTTCCCCATTGCACTGACAAAACAAGAAACATCTCAGAGGAAATGAGAGAAAATTACTTCTCTGTATAATTATATAGGCATATAAAGACATCTTAATGGTTTAAAAGCTGTAGGAAAACATTTTATTTAGAGACAAGGTAAAATTATGACACCATCAAAATGCCAGGCATTTTGTCACTGCCTTCACCCATGAGTCAAGATCTTATCAGCTATCTTCAGTTGAAAATATACAATTATCTCAAGTATGCTTAAACAATGAAAGCCTGCAAAGGAGTAACTTTAGATTGTATAATATTAGATTACAATTTTTCCTTTTGATGATCAAAATAATTGTTTCAATTTGGCTTTAATTTTACTGAAACCTTATTTAAATTTTAAAATGCATTTTTAAAAAAAAATCTAACTGAAAAGTTGAAGTAGGATATTTGAACAACTTCTAGGCATTTTAAAAGAGGTTTTAAATTTATTGAAATTGTTGTTTTACAATACAGATTTTGATAAATTAGCACTTTCTAGTGAAAAATCACTATGCTGGTCAACTTCTGAGCAACTCTACCACTGTCACATTGCGCCTCTCACTATGAGATGTTGCCAGTAGGACTTGAGGTTAACAATTCTGCTGATGATTTTAGGCTGTTTAGATAACGAACCCAGGTAAAATCTCTGTCAAAATGACTGGGTAGGCAGCTTTTTCCAAGAGGTATTGGTGACTGGGCAGGACTCTTACCCCACTGTGGCTGACAGGGCAGGTGAGTCACCTGCTGCACCTCACTGCTCATGCACTGCTGACCCAGGCAGGCACAGTGACTGCCACATCACTGTGGACACACCCATTAGGTTTCATCTGAAGATAAAGAATTTTTTTCCAGTGAGAATAATCATTCCCTGAACTATGTTCCCGAGTTGTGGTAGAGTCCCTGTAACTGGAGGTTTTGAAGATTGAACAGGGTGGTCGCTAATCTCATCTACACTCCCTTTTCCCATAAAAGGTTGGACTAGGTGATCCTCTGAGGTCCCTTCCATACTGGACTGTTCTATGATTCTATGATTTATATGCCCACATGCCCATTAGGATATGAATAACAAATACAACTTACTCTCATAAATGTTGGGTCCCCTAATTTTTTGGCACTTTTCTATGAAATAGCTCTTCACACAGGAATGAAGAACATTGTTCAAGACTTCAGGAGATGAGGTGAGTCCCAGGAGGAATCTGGAAGCGAGAGCTCTACTGAGTGTGGCACACGAGGGCTGTTCCTTTTGCCCTACCCAGCACAGCTCTCAGATGCTGCCAGGGGATGTGACAAGAGTGCTGTGAAAACGATCTAAAGCCCAGAGTGCTCCCAGGGTCACAGAGAGTCTGCTCAGTGGTGCTGAGAGCCTGTGGGGCAGTAGCTCTGTGAGAAAGGAGATGTGAGAAATGTGAGAAAATATTCATTCTGGCTCTTTAAAACAAGCCATTACAGATTCTGTTGGATGGATGCGCCCAATTCACTAAAATGTGAATTATTGTAAATTAGTGACATTCAGTACAATACAAGGCTTCAGAAAATGCCAACAAAACATGGTGTCATGGAATGACACTGGAATAGGCCAATTCTTGTATTAGCCTTTTAACATTTTAATACTATTATCTCTAAACTTCTGTAAACAAATGATGCTTGAAACAATAATAGGAAAATATTCCTGGTTATTAAATAATGAGGGAATCCTCACTAATAGCATCTGCAGACATCCACTTCAGTAACAATAATAATTAATAATATTAATAATATTAATAANAATAATAACTAATACCCAGGCTACACTGGTGAACTGGTGGCACACCAACAAAGTCTAACAGTAGCTTTGGCAGACAGATGTGACTGCAATATAAGATCCATTTCAAATGTATAGTTAAAAACAGAAGAAAAGAATACTTGAGAGCAATCTTGCCTGAGTGATAATTTTAAATTATTAAGGCTATATTGGTGACACATCAAAGGACTCTCAGGCATACTAGTGTACCAAGTAAATGGGTTTTTCTGAGGTACAAAAATGGCCTGTTTGAAACAAATTTCCTACTTCAAAGCTTGCAGTTTTAATTTTGGCATACCTTGCATCCTTCTCCTGCCTTTACTTTTTGTCACAGATAGTATGACATAGTTATTCTTTTATTCTTAATTTTATTTTGCTTCACTACATTTTTTTGTCCCTTGGAACTGCTTTAACTGTAGAGAAAGAACACATTCTAGCTGCTGTATTTATTAGGATCTCCCTACAATAAATGAAAAATTAATTTAGAATTTGTTTTGAACCTGTCATGTGGCAAAAAGGATGGAAGAACTAACCAGAACTATCAGACCTGCCAGCCCCTTGTGAAATGAGCCGCATGTCTAAGCTGTTAGGAGGTAGAAAATGAGAATAAAATTAAGGCCCCACCCATTAAAGGCACAAGCCTTTGTCCTTGTGTCTGTGCAAAATGGCCATATTTACATTAAATATTGAGTGACAAGGTTTTCAATAACTCCCTCTAAAAAGATGCTTTTAAACATAACAAAGAGTTCATCTTTTAAAGATCATGCATTTAAGTAATGAGAGCACAGGGCAAATAATGGAAGGAGGGACTTGGAAGGATATGGCTGCTCAATGTGTGCCATGTGAGGAAAAAACTCTGGGCACAGAGTACTCTATTTGCTGCTCTGTGAAATGGAAACATTTGAGAATTCCAGTTTAAACCAAGGGACACGCCTGGAGACAAAACCCCAACTATTTTTGCACTCTTTGATGTCATCTGAAAAGCAAAGGCCAAGCAATCTCACTCTGTAAAGCTGAGCTGAATCTGGAGAGAGGCATTCTCCACTCATGAGTCATTTGGCTTATGGCAGCCAGGGCACATCCACACTCAGGCTTGCAACAAGCATTATGACAGATGTAGGAAATAACAAGCAGAATGCTCTTCAGAGGGTGCTTTCCAGCAGGGCGTCACAGGGAGTAAATTCAAACATCACAGACACTTTTCCAAAATTCAGAGCAGAATGTGAATGCTCCAACTGCCCCCTGACTTCAGTAGCTCAGCCCCTTCCTTCCAGGAGCCAAGGACCTGGAGGGCAGCACACTGGGCATCATGCAAACAGGCAGCTTTTGTTTCAGCAGATGATGGGGGGTGTTTTGTTGCCATTGAGAGGCCAAGTTTAGGAATGCCCAGAAAGCTCACAGATACAACACCAAAACAAAGTGCTTCTTACACAGTTGTAACTCTCTGGCCTTACATTTAGTCCCTACCAGTACATTAAACAAAATATTTGGTTTTCCTACAGGTCAACCTGATTCCCATAAGGTACCAAGAGGAGGACTGAGTTTTGCTAACCATATTTAGCAACATAATAATTTTTAGACAGCTCACATCAGAAATGCATTTGGTGCAAATCACTAGGATAATGTGATTTACCAGAAGATCTAGCCAGTTATAATCATCTCAATAAATTCCCTTTCCAAAGTCAGCTTCTATCACAGGGGAGTAGTATTTCTTTCTAGGCTGAGATCTGGGTTACAGAAGCTCAGACAAATTTTAGCACTAACAGTTCTGTTATGTATAGGACAATGATAGAATTAACATATCATAAATGTCAGGATCAAGTTCTCATAAAATATAGGACTAATTATAGGGACAAAACTTAAAGAAAAAGAAAAAACACCTTGCCATGAAGTGGCTGTTCATCTCCTACATGGTAAGATGGGCAGGCAGATCATAATTTCATGCTTATCCACTCAAATACCAATTTCTCTCCTAAATCAGTTCTGTCAGTTCAAGTATTTTTCAATTCTTTATCTTGTTAGTTCTTCTGAAACTGTTCAAGCTAATTTATTCTTCCTTTGAGGAACAGTATGCATATTGAATTTTAAAAGGTGTCTTTCTGACAGTCTTTCAGAAAGATAAATTTGCATTAATTACGATACAGTGATATTAGATTCTGCAGGAAAGGCTTGCTTGGATTATTGGCTGAACCAGGAATACAACTGCCAATAAATCCACACATCATATTTATATATTTATGAAACCATTCTTCTCACATTCCATTATCCTCTATCTTCTATACCATCTCCAAAGCCAATCTAATAGTTTTTTGAGAAAGTTACAGGAAATCAATAGTTTGCAGTCAAAAATAACTTGTCACTAAAACAATGTACTTCCTAGGGTGCTCAAAATAGCTTTCACCTTTAAAGGTATGGAAGTCGTTCTAATTTCTAAATGCATTTATAAAATCCTGCGAGTACTTCAGCTGTTTATAATATCATTATCTCTGTGACAATGACATAGACACAAATAACTGATTCATTTTTTCTTGACAAGACTGTTGACAGGTTGATTGTAAGAAACACTTTCTTTTATAGTTCTTACTGTTATTTCCTTTCATGGCTGTTAAATATACTCTTTCCATATTACAAAGAGCAAACAAATTGGTTTATTTTCTTAAATACCTGTACAGAAAAAGCTTCACCTATCTGTATAGGATTTTTTTCCTGCACTCAGTAGCATGCATAGTAGGTAATGATTCAGTCAGATCTCTTGGACAGTTTTTAAAATTATTATTTTCATAGTACATTTCTGCTGTTATAACTAGCCAAAATGGAAAATCACAACAGCGCTGTGGTCATCTTCATGTCCCAAGGACCTATGTAGTTATATCCCATGAGAAATTCAAATTACTGGTTTGGTGACTCTTCTGGCTGCTCTGGTGGCACTTGAGGACTCAGTAGGGTGAAGCTACGGCATGAGGAAAGGCCATGAGAAGTCCCTGGACTATGTTCCTGCTGCCAAGCAAGCTCATAGCAGCTGACAAATGTACAGCCAGAGCTGCAGTGTGTGCAGCTTGTTGGCCAGAGCCAGCACTTGTGACTGCTCACACTTCCAGGCACAGGTGCATATCTGCTCACAGCTGAACTTTGAAAGACACAGAAATGTCACTGCTTGTGTCTTGTCTAGAGTGAAAATCTGACCAAGGGCAAAGCAAAGGAGGACTGTGGAGGCCTTTCTTTGTGTTGGATCTTGTCTAATCACCTGCATATCCCTTTCATAGAAGTTTTGTAACAAATCTCTGATTAACATGTTTGCTAGAGAATAAAGTCAATGCATAGACATACAATTTTGCTTCCTCTTCTCCTTCTAGCTTAAAAGTGAAAACAAAACAGTACTAAACTGAAAGAAGTTGAATGACTGCTTTTTCCTCCCCTGTCTTCCAAGTGAGCGTGCATGTTACACTTGCCATTTGCCAAAGCTGGGAGCTACACAGACACCCACTAGGACCAGAATCATCTTCCACTGCTATTCCTGCCCAGGTAATCTCAATGCTAAATATAAAGAGAAGCAGTGCTTCCTAAAGACGCCATAAAAAAAGCAGTTAATATAAAAAAAAGTGAGACTTTTTTCAAAATTTCTGTGAAGAATGTGTCAGTTTTCCTTTAAAGAGTTTGCCTTTCACAAATAACCAATTTTCAATTAATGAATATTCAAAAGGGTTATATTGAGAAAATCTCAGTTTTTATTTCAGGTGGACCTAATTTTATTTTGACTTTTCATAATTAGATGGAGAACATGTTTTGTGATTGGAAATATATATAATATAGAACATCAAAGAAAATTTGCATATGAGAGCTATCTATAAATTCTATTAAGGTAAAATTTGAATTTTTCAAACTTGAATGGACAGTTTAAACTTCAACAGGATCCTTAATTTCCACATCATCTTCAGATATTATATTTTAAAGTTGAAAATGCAGCACATTATTCCAGCTTTACTAAGAGAGTATTTGACAGAAAAATCACCATGAAATAAAACTGCAGGCAGATTGGGTCAGAGCCATTTTGCATTAATTCAGGACAAAGGGAGCTGTTTCCTCTCAGGGTCCTTGCCCTTGCCAAGCCTGATGCTGTTGGCAGCAGCAGCTCCAGTTAATGTAAAATTAATTTTACCTTAATTGAAGAGTGGTGGGTAAACTTGCTGGTGCCTTGCAGCCATTGAGACATCAGCTGCTGCTGTGAATAAAAGGCTGGCTGGGCTCCTCTGGAGAGCATCTTCTTTCCCACTGCCTTGGCCTGGCTCTACAAAAGCACCTCCAGAGCTCGTAAACACCAACCACCCCTCGGGCTTGCACATGAACCTCCGGTGTGAAGTGGTGGCATGCGACTGAAAGGCTTTTTGCATATTAATCCTTAATGGTTTGCTGTGCCTAAACCCAGGCAGCTGCCGGACCGGCCCGCCTCTGCGCAGCCCTGTGCTACGAACATCACCACAAGGAGGAGCCCCATTTACAAAAAATTCATGGTGAGAAAAGACGAGAGTTCTGCCTTAGCCGTACCCAGGCTAAACAAATTAGCGAAGAACCACTTCTTGATAAAAGAAACAGTGGGGTTCTTTTCAACTAAAGTCCTGTCAGAATGAAGATTCGCCAGATAAGGGGTGTTTGCCTAATTGCATTATCCCAACTTTTCCCAATTACAGGGAGAACAGATGTTTTGTGACTGGAAATGAACCCAAAAGGAAGGAACATCAAAGACCAACTGCCTACCACAAGAGCCTACAAAATCAAATTTTTTTCCTTACACTCAATTAGTTACGATGCCAAGCATGTTTTGCCCAGGCAGGAAGGTGTGATTAAGTGAAACTACTTCCCTGGGAACCACAGGATGATGCTGAAAGAAACACAGTAAAGTTACTGCATGAATGTGCAACAGCAGTTTTCATTTTGAAGTTACTGTGCTGATTTCAGTATAACCCACAAAGCTTAGTGTAACTGAGCATTGTCTTTGTGAATAGCCTCATTAGTGTCTTACAGCTACAACAATCTGGAGAAGAGTAAGAGCAAACAGGCAAACAGTTGTGTGTAGCAGTGCACCCCATCCATGGCAGGGGTTTCCACATTGGGAACAGTTTGGGGCTTTGCTCTTTGTCCTCCCAATAAGGTAAAGAGCCAGAAAATTCTCTCCCTATTTGGCTGTGTGCCAGCATGAAGACACCTCATAGCATCTCCTGAACCGACCTGTTGCTACCTCATTGGGCAGAGCGCCGAGGATCCCGCCTCGGTCGTTTACCACAGAAGAGGACTGAACAAAGGGCCTCGTGGCATTTTGGGGGTGTTTTAGCAGGACCACAGACCCTGTGGCTTTTCTCTGCAAGAGTTTGTTATTTTCACCTTTTTTAAACATTTTTCTGTTTCAAACTCTCCCACTGATGCCATCCTGCTAATTTTTATGCCATTTGGGATTGCTGGACAAACCCAGAGGTGATGGACACGCTGAGAGCTTATTAAATCTGGCTCTCGGTGAACATCATGAGTTGTGCAGTTGTGACTTCTCTTGCTCGATTTTCAGGTGTACTGAGCCTTCTGAGAGCCCTTTGAAGCCAAAAGGGTGCACGTGCACTCTGAGCCTGTATGCGCACGGGCTTTTGAAACGGTAATCCAAAGTGTGAGGTTTGCAAATTAAGTGACTGTGTTTCAAAACTTCATCTTGAGCAACTTGCCTGCAGTCACCCAGTCATGCCTGGTAGAATAAGGAACAAAATCCATACCGGTCAAAGATCGATGAAATGCTGCCACACACCTCAAAAACACAAGCAAGGATTTCTCTTGATTTCACTTGAGGGAGAATTTCATTCAAGATTTCTTTCATGTAGGTGGGTTTTAGCTCAATTTTCAGCTCACTCACTTTAAAAGCAGAGTGGTTCTTCCTTCCTGTTTGTACATTTATTTTACATACCCAGAATTCACAGTAAGGTAAGTAGTTTCTCTCTTTTTTATCTGTCTGCTGTTATCTTGATCACTTTTTCATCAGTTTGAGTTGTTGCCTACTTTGCAAAATAAAAATACCTGAGCTGTTAAGATTTCAGAAAAAAAAAATCATTAATAATATTTTTTTCCTGCATGGTTCAGAAACAAGTCCCTTCAACAGATTTTTTTAATAAAATTGATTAAATGCTGAATTTATGCCTTCTAACAAAACTCTGCCCTGCTATGATACTGGCTTGAAGGTCAATCTAGAAGGATCTAGAAGGAAGTGATGTGGGGGTTACTGGAGTGAGCAGTTGCTAACAAATACAACCACAGATCTAATGGGGGTAAAACATTCTGCTGGACCCCACACTTAAAACCAAGGAATATAACCAAGGAAGAACTCATCAGGGATGTGAAGGTCACAGGCAGCCTTTGCTGCAGTGGCCGTGAAACGGTGGTGGATCCCACAAAAAGGAAACAAGGAAAATAGCAGGGTCAACCCCTGGAGTTCAGGAGAGCTGGCTGTGGCCTCAAGTTGTCTGCTTGGAGAAATCCTGTGCAATGCATCCATAGAGAGAAGAGGGGACCAGAAGAGTCAGTAGAGTTTCAAGTATCACCTCCTCCAGCTTCAGCATGATCCATCTCAATGTGCAGGAAATCAGTCAAAGGCAGGAGGCAGCTGCAAATATGAGCAAGGAGACTCTGACAAAGCTCAAATAGAAAAAGGAAGTGTTCTACAAGAGGTAGAAGCAAGGACGGGTGAACTGCCAGGAATACAGAGATTCTGTCCAAGCACACGGGGCAGGGTTAGAAAAGGCAAAACCTATCTGGAGTTGAGCCTGGTAAGAAATTGTGGACAGCAGCAAAGACAAGTATACACAAGTATATCACCTGCAAAAGGAAGACAAGGGAAAATGTGGGCCTGCTGCTGAATGGGGTAGGGGACCTGGTAACAAGAAAGCTGAGGTACCTGTGTTTACTGGTAAGGCCAGCCTTCAGGAACCTCATACTCTCAAACCTGTGAGAAACTCTGGAGCAAGAGGAAGAAGATCAAGTTAAGGAACATTGAATTTTGAAAAAAGGCATATTTAAGTCCATGGGGCCTTAAGGGATGTATCCATACCTCCTGACAGTGCTGGCTGATGTCATTGAGGCCACTCTCAATTATCTGTGAAAGATTATGGTCATCAGGAAAAGTTCCTAAATTGTAGAAAAGAGTGAATGTCACTCCAGTCTTCAAGCAGGACACAGGGAACTACAGGCTCATCACCTTCATCTCTGTCCTCTGGAAGGTGATGGAGCAAGCATTCCTGGAGAGCACTGCCAAATAATTGAAGGACAAGATTACTGGGAGCAGCCAGCATGGCCTTTGTAACCACAGAGCTCTGTAATACAGCGTAGACATTGCTAGCAATGGGCCATAGCCTTTGTACTAAATTTGCAAGGCCTCAGGATAGAGAGTCTTCCAACTTGCTTTATCCAAACTTCTCTTGACCTGCCTGAAGCTTTACTTAAATTGGTTAGCTGCAACAGCAATTTTGCTAACTGACCAGGAGGTTAAATAGGACAGTTGAACTAGATGATGCCCAGAGGTTTCTGGCAACCCCCACTATTCTGTGAAAATAGTCTAATGAAATTCAGCTAGAATTTGCCTCCCATTTAAGAAATGTACAGAGCATTTTTTAAATTGTTTGACTTAAGAAAATTTCAAACCACAATTTTCTCCTTATTCTGACCCTCTCTTTTTTTGACTTGAGTGAAGGAATGATAAGTAGAGCTGATACAACATGTTTGGGAGGAGTTTACAGATACAGAATGTCTAATTCAAGTTCTTAATTTAAAAAAAAAAAGGTTTAGTTTAACTGAAATTTTAAGGAAAAAAGGTAACTAGCAAATAATGGATATTTAGTATTGCTCTTCACCGCTTCTTTGATGAGTAATTCAGCAAATTCATTTGTTTAAATCCTTGGTATTTAAGCGTATGAAAATTAATACACATTTTGATTCCAAGATGCCTTTTGCAGCCATTGCAACTTATACTGCTTCTTAGTTTTCTCTTACAAATACATCTGCAAAGACCTGTTTCTTGAGTAGGTCTATTGATTTTTTAAAATCAAGAGTAGATCACAACTGGTATCAATTTGCTCAAACATTCTCTCTGTCCTTATAATTAACCACCAGCTTTTCGGATTTTTACCCTTCTTTTACCAGAAAACTTTGAACTTACAGTGGAAATGATTTGTTTGTTCTGGGTGTGTTAGGCTTTTTGTTGGTTTTGTTCGTTTATTTTTTTTATCTGGAACAGGATATTTTACTTCCTATTTTACAAACTTTCATCCAGACCAATAATGCTTTTATTTTAAAAAAATAATAATTAAATTATTAAGCTTAATATCTAAGTCAAGTTTTCTTTTTACTTTAGGTTTTGTTTTCCTGTTATGTTTTGCTGTCAGGTGTGGATATATTACTGTCCCTGCTAGTCAAGTACTCTAGAATGCATTTTTTTGCTTTGTTCAGTCAATAATTGATCAATTTGCTATTGCAAAGTCGAAGTGTATGCTGCAGTTGTGTTCCTTGCAGGTTCTGCCCAAACAATCACACCGTCAATGCAGACATTTTCACTGTTCTACTAAATTGCCACCAGTGGAATATTCTGGCAACTGAATTTATCTCAGAAGAAGTTTCTGGAAATGAAACACCCCCAAAAGGCCTATTTTTATCCTATGATAAAAATCTTAGTTCTCTGCCTATGAAGCTGCCAGGCATCATGTGATGCTCCCAGTTTTGCAAACAATTCAGTCATCTGATTATTTCCTCTCCTCCTGGTAGTAGTTGACCCAGTTGTGTCTGATGGACTGGCAGGATCCCCAAGTGCCTTGAAGACGTTCCATTTAAGGAATGCCCATGGGCACCATTTGCATACCTGCAGCATTCACCTGAGGTGTGGAGAACAAGAAAAACTTGTTGAACAAGGGAATGCCACAACGATTAGCATTCATTTGGGCAGCAACTGCTGGAATGCAGGAGAGCAAAACTTCCAGTTTGGCATTTTAACAACTCTAAAAATGCCAGCATGTAGTTGCTTTTAACTACACTCTAAGCCAAACTTAACTTTTCATGGTCTACAAACATAGCCCCAGGGCTCAAAACCTCGTGGGGGGGAGGGGGAAACCACACAGGCATCATTCAAATTAGAAGACTGACAGAAAAAGAAAATGAAGGAACAAGTTCTCCTCAGCTCCGATTTTCTTCCCTCTTAGTTTTTTCTGATCTTTTGTCTTTTATCCTCACTCAAGCTTTCTTTCTGTCTCCTGTACTGAGGTGCCACTGCAATGTAAAAATCAGGAAAGTGCTGTTTTGTAATGTGCACTGCCCTTGGATTTTAAAATTCCCTGCACCCATACATTTGATTTGTGTCTCTGTTTTCATATTTGCATAGATGCAGTAAACATTTAAAAATCAGAACACCAGCAGCTGTTCTTTGTTCAGCTTTTGTTGTTTTCGGGTTTTTTTGATCTTCCGCTTAGACATTCAGGCATTTCTGATCTGCTGTTTGTTCTGAGCAGGACCATGTCACCAACCATAACTGATGCAAGACCTTTCTCTTCATAGCCATCTCTGACATTATTTTGGTTTACTTCTGCAGTTGTTTTTATGACACACCTAAGTGTTCTTAGTGTTCAATGTGTGCAATTTCAGCTTTAAAGACACATTATGTAACAGGTTTTTTCTCCATTTTCCTATTTTATCCTGATTTTTTTTAGGATTCACACTCTTGTATTTCTGTGTGCTTTTGAAATGCTCCACATTCTCTGCTTTTCTGAGTCTGTCTCCTAACTTCCTATTGCCATTTCGGTCACTGCTTCATATCCTATGATGGGCTTTTTATGTCTCTTCATTAGCTAGACAGACCTCGTGTCACTTTTTTTAAGAGTTAGCTGCTGCTGCAAGTGAGAGTTTCCAAGCACTCTTCCTGCAGGTACCCTGGGAACACTTGATCTCATATCAAAAGGACTTTTATGATTCTCTGACTTCAGATCTGAGCTTTTAATATCACTGCTGTGATATGCTTTAAATGCTCCTTTTAAGCTGCAGCATTGAGAAGACCCATAACACTCCAATATTTCTATTTTAATACAGGTTTGCAAATACAGTAGACACCAGAATTGTCTCTCATCAATTTAGTCATGATATATTTCAACTGTCTGAATCCTTGTCATAGCCCAGGCGATTTTATTTCCCAATATTTTGTATGATACAGTGGCTTTAAAATGCAGTACACCAGCTTAAATGCTTGCCATCTACCAACCTGGAGAGCCTATGTCATTTTTGGGCCCTAATCTTGTGTGACCTTCTCACTGCATTTTTCTGTCAGTTGGATTTTCACAATGGCTCCTTATATATTCTTCACTAAGTAGTAGGAGTAGTCAGGAGCCTTCCTCAGCTCTAAGAAGTTTTTCTTAGACATTGATTCCATAGAATATAGATTCTTTACACCTGTTTGAACACGATTTCACATGAAATTATATAAACATGGCCCAAATGTAAAAAAGCCCCAAATACTAAAAATACAAAGTGTCTGTCAAAAATCTACATGTATTTCATGCTTATCTGTCTTTCTGACATTGAGCTAGACAGCTTCTCAGACTCTTTAGTGTCAATGTTTGCTAAGCAGTGAATGGTACTTCAGTGTTTATTTCTACATCAGCCTCAGGAGACAGACACAGGACTGCCTTGCACTGCCACAGTACAGTGCTGCCAAGCCACCCACTAGAAGACTCTTCTGCCTTCTGTACTATCAACTGTAAGTTCAGGCTCTGTTTTTTCCTTAATTATTAATATTTCAGCCTTTTGCAAGTTGGACTATTTTGATAAAAAGACATTGTCTCCTCAGTTTTGGGTATTTTACTTTTTCATACAAAGGGAGCTATGTAAAGACCTGGATCATATTTTCTGTAGAGCTAGTCTTAGGATTGAGCTTTGTAAAAGAATGAACAGAAGAACACAGATTTCTCTGATCAGCTGTGTTGGAAGCTTTACAGATTCCTACTCATGCAAGCAAGAACGAGTGCTGAACACTGTTCCAAGTGCAGGCTTCAGAGGTCATGCCAAGGAAATTGTATGTTGCTCACTAAATTGTTGAAGGGCTCTGGAGCAGGGGAGATAAAGAGAGTCCTTGGTGTAGCAGCAACACCTCGCAGTGCACAGCAGTGACATCCTACACACCATCTGTGTAGATCAACACAAAAGGTGACACTGGGGCTTGAGCTGCACTTCCACACGCCTTAAGAATCAGAGCAAGAACAAGGCCTTAGAATAGGGCTAATTACAGAAATATTAGGTACAAGACAATAAAAACTCCAAAGTAATTATGTAAAAGTGACAGATGCACAAAGCTCAGGACTACTGTACCTTTGAAGGCCCAGGAAAAAATTAAGATTTGCCTCCAGAAAACACCTAAATGGAGCTACCTATGTGTGGACAAGGTGACTAGGCTTCTGTTGTGCTCAGTGGAGTTGAATGTAGGCATGGAGTGGGCTGAACAGCTGCTGAGACCCCACAGCATGCACTGAACACAGCTCCACCACCTGTAAGAGGTGCTTCAACACTCACGATGCAGCACACACGCAGGAGTACCCAAATCAGGTGTCTTAAGAAAAAGCTGCTAAGGGATCTGCCCATAAGCGACGTGCTTGTACACACACAGGAATATACCAAGTTTTGCAGGGACATTTGAGCTACTTTCAGAGCAGCAGGGAGGCAGCTGCACTAATGCAGCATGCTGTACAAATGAATACATTTTGCTTTTTAGCAGGAGCAATAAACCCCTATCAAACACTGCTGTGCTATGGCTAGGTCTTCTGTACAGCAGCCAGATTTTGAGAAAGATTTACCTTTTCCCCCTCTAGAAGAGGCTGCTACCAGGGAAGCAACATTCATTCCTCTCCCAGCTGCCTAAACCTGGGAATGCTAATTACTATTAGCCATTTTAATCACCTTGCACAAAATCCACAAAATCCTGGGAAATAGTAATCTTGTTATTAGTCCAGCTGTTGCACCACCACAATGGGCAAAGAAGTACTAGGGATGAGCATCAGGAAAGACTACAGAATTAAAGACTATAGGCTTACAGCAATTTTGATAGACTCATTTCATTAATATACACAGCTTTTGAATGATACTATGCTTAATGCATGACTGTGTGACATGCATTAAGCATAGTTTGGTGCTTTCCAGTTAACATCAATGACCTCCCTATTTATTAGGCATTTTTCCTGTCTTTCAGCATCATGTTACATGACACATGATGTCCAATTAGACAGCCCTAACTGAATTATTTCTGCAATTAAGATGTGAGGCAATACAGGCAAATTAAAGACTACCCTAAGTACACATTTTGGATACTAAAACTGACCAGTTTGTTCATGATGCTATAAAAATAGTTTGGTATTCACAAGTTTTATTAAAGAGGATTTTCTATCTAGGAAACCTAATATAAAGTCTAAAAAGCAAGCATAATTTTTCTGTTGAGATAAAGATTTCCCATGAGGATAGTGAACAGCCTGCATGAAACATCCCCTAAAATCTCTAAGACTGATTACTTACTTATCGAGACCAGGAACCATAAAAGATATATATATACTTTGCAG
Source organism: Promerops cafer (assembly GCA_013398275.1). Classification (NCBI taxonomy): domain Eukaryota; kingdom Metazoa; phylum Chordata; class Aves; order Passeriformes; family Nectariniidae; genus Promerops; species Promerops cafer. The sequence continues at coordinate 29,064 of VZSE01005655.1, forward strand.
TTCTTTTCCTCTTTTTTTTCCTTCAACACAGAAAGAGATGATATAAGGAGAACAATCCTAAAACAATCTTGTACAGCCTGGTCCTTATTTTTTGATCTAGAGAACTTTCAGTCTACTTCTCTTATTTGTTAAGTTCTAAAAAAGTTTATTTGTTAAGTTCTAATTAAAAACTCCCCCCTAATTTCTTTTTAATTGCCACAAACAAAATAAAGTACCTGCTTATCACGGTATATACTGAATGGTGCCTGTATTTTCTTATGCTGTTTTATGTAATCCTGGAAAGTTTAATGACTGATTAAGTGGGTCATCTGCAAGAAATGCAGTTGCAGAAGACTTGCACACTGATCAATACATGCGATCAGTTGTTTGGGGTTTTTTTACCCTCAGACCTTGCAGAACAGATAGGAACAGACCATTTATGCATCTCAGATTGCTCTTTGTTTTGCCACACAATGCTCCTGCCAACTTATACTTCATTTGTGATCCAGTTATGAAAGTCAGATTATCCTTTCCCTTTACCCAGAAATTTATTATTAATACTCACAAGCAGCAAATAAAACAGAAGTTGTAACTGGCATTGTAACAACAGGCTTACTCATTGCATTGAAAATACAACCACCACCCATCATGGACTTGCCACCAACCACCATGTCTGTGATGTGAGCAATTGATACTGAAACCTGTCAAGAAAGCTTTTGAATACAGTTCTACATAAGCTTCAGTTAGAAACAACACCCTTTGTACAACTGACATGGGTTGTGCTTCAGCATTCAAATGGATGGGATGCAAATACAACGCACATACCACTGAACACAAGGGAACAGTTAACAGAGCCTTAAGGTGGAAGTACAGATAACACATCCCCCATTCCTCGCTTACATAGTATTACTGTTGAACTGACACATTCATCTAGAACAGGTTTAAAAATGAAGGTAAATCTTGTGTTGACTGTCAAGATTCTGCCATCCTCCATGGTTGAACCACAGATCTGCAGCTGTAAAATCCTTACTTAAAGAAATTCCAGCACCACCCTTACATACACAGTATCTGTACTTTCCACAATGCAACAATTCTGGTAGACAAGGCAAAGGTGTCCTCAGCTGTGGCACAAGAGCTGTTTCTGTTTAGCTCACCATCAGCTCATTCTTGCCCCAATTCAATCTGCACATTTTTTAGACTGTTTATGAAATGCTGTATTGCTTGATACAGAGTACAGTACACAGCTCTAAGATCTGAAATGATGCTGCTTCTTTAGCAGCACTGCCTCTGAAGGTACTCAAGAGGTGCTGGGAACTGAGACACACTGATATTGATGGAAGGATCTGAGCTTTGCTGCCTGGGGGAGGCAGCACCAGCATGCCTGAACCAGGGTGGCACTGAGCCTCACAGTGGCACTGAAGCACTCTAAAGTTCAGTTCTCTGTTTCCATTTATACTTCACTTTCATTGACCATCTGATGTATTCATAACAGGGATCACAGAACCAAGTCCTAGCAGAACACATACCACATTCTACATCAACTCAATACACATGGATTTCTGCATAATTGATCATTTTATTGGAATTTGTTAAAAGATGTTTGTTCAGATCACCTGTTCAGCAGGCAGTTACGCTGCTTCTGTTCACTGCATACATACTGAGCAAGTCTCCAAGCAATACATAAATATTGTCTGACCCCATACTTAAGTATCTTTACTACAAAAAGCAGCTTCTCCTCAATAAAACTTGTATCCATGGGACCAATGTGCATTTCTTCTAGCTATGACTTGTACCAAATCCATATCAACAATCATAGGTTAAATAGATCAATGCATGTTAATAGAGCTTTAACAGTAAAAAAAGTAACAAAGTTAAATACTGCAACAGCTGAGATACATACTGCATTCAAATGACAGAACATAGTCTACTGACCTAGTTAATGACCCAGTCACCAAAACATAACATACAGAAGCAATGTCAACAGCCAGTACTTGTCTAAGCATTTTAGAGTTCCCCTTTTCCCTTCAAATAAAGAAGGGTTGTGTACATCTTGAACATGAACTTAGGCATCATTAACCTGACAGCAATTTTGATGCTGATAGTTTAAGGTTAGGTAGAGACATACTAAAGCTGCAGGCCACTGAGTACGCATAGCATTTGTGAGTTTAAGGAGCCAATGTTTACTATAGGACAAGTTCATTGCTCAAACTAAGTGCACCCTATGTAACAGTAGCATTAATTGGCATGACATACTTAGTAGAAAATGCCACTTTAGAAACCTAGCATATTTCAGTTAATTGAGTAAAGTGTTGATTTAAGTAGCTATGATGAGAGCTAGGGAAATACCTGAACACCTGAACTGAAACACCTTGTTAAAGTGAAATAAGCTGACCTATCATTGTTCTCTAGAACCCAGGAATAAAGTTAAATTTGTTCTCTCTGTCATCAAGGACTAGTATTTCAGCAGGCATTTCAGTTTTTAACCTAAGGGCAAGTTAAAATAAATCCATATACAATGCAACATACCTCAAATAGATGCAATGATGACCAATTAGCTGTCAGTCTCTACTTTTACTGTTTCAAGCCCAACAGTTTTGGCACAAAAGTATGGCCAATCTTTTAAGCTCAAATTCAACCATTCCAAGCCAGAGAAACCCATTTCAGAGTGCTCTGTGATAGCATTGTGGACTGCAACAACATGCATACACCAGCTGCCCAGAAACACACAACTAAAAGAAGTTGCTAGAAATAGCCACTGAACATACACATGCATGCCAGTGAGTTTCCCAATTAAAACGCTATTTACAAGCCATACTTCAATTTTTTTGTAATTTGTAGTTTTTAACCCAACTTACACATATGAATTCAAGTGAAGGACATATAATGTGACCTTTTGAAATATTCAAAGTGAAAATGAGTGCAATTTACAAAGCTACAAAGAGGTTAGCAATGATTTCCTGATCTTTTCAGGCGAAAAATTATTTACTAGATAAGCAATGCCAGGGAGAGGTGGAGTCCATGAAGGACATAACCTTTAGGAAAGCAAACACAGCCTTAACCAACAATACTGACTTCTTGAAAAGTCTGAAAGTTTTTTCTAAACTGAAAACTGAAGTCCTCCACTAAGTTATCTGGTATCTTGCTGCATGTTGTAATGCGTTATTGCCCTACAAGTTGTGCAGAAACCCACAGCCAAGTATTAATGTACAAGAAATTTAGAAATTACCGTGCATAAGATATGATTAAGCTGTAACTGAATCTCAGGTATTGATTATGGCTTAGACTTGCATTGAAAGTCAATACTTAGACAAATATCCTTACGTGAATGACATTGTCCATATGAAAGTGAGACAACTTTGTTACATTGAAGACTTACTTGGTTAAAGTGACCTTCTGCTTAGAAGAAACAATAGACAATATATTCACAGATAACCACTGCAAGAATTAGCCCTGTAAAAAATTCAGCAATACTTTTTACTTATCTTTTCCTTAAGTGTATATATTTGCAGATATTTTATAAACAAGCTGTTTCTTGAACAGCTAGATCTTTGATAGTTAATTCTTTATCCTACTTCCTCCCTCATCCAAATTTGCCAAATTCAAGACATTGTTTTAGCAGCATTCATAAAATCAATAGTGCAAAGTTGTTATAAAAAACTCTTTTCCCAAGCTAGAACATCCTCTTCAAGTTTTGTATTGGGTCAATAGCACTTCCCATGTTTTTAGAGCTCTGGGGAAAGGCAGGAACAATAGATATGCTCAATCTAACAAATGAACAATTGTTTGCCAAAGGCTTTTTTAAATTTTATTTTTGGGTGTATTTTTTAAATTTGCTGCTCATACTGGCCCTTGTTACAACTTTGGTAACTAGTTCACTTCATTAAATTCACAACTCCTCATTTTGATATGCCCCTATAACATGTGAATTGAACTGCACCACAGTAATTGTAATGTCATCTCTATACATTCGAGCCAGCTCTTCTGGAAGACTAAGCATCTTGGACAGTCGCTCATGATCCACAGTTCCAAACTCATTGTTACCCACTGCATGACGTATCAGGTGAGTTGCTGCGTTCTGATCTTCGAATACAGAAGAGATTCTTGCTCTCCTTTCTGTTAAGAGACCATGCATCTGTCCCAAAGTTACCTTATAGCCCCCAACAGCAATTGGCTGTTGGTGGTGAACACCAGTGAGGTACTCCCCCACAATTCTAGCCACATCTTGCCTGTGCATTGTCTCCCACAGCCCATCTGTGGCCAAAACCAGGAATTTATCCTGTGGCCGTAACTTGTGATGTATGACTTCTGGTTCAGCTGTGAGGTATGGTGGAGTGTGATAGTTTGGAGGAATAAACTTTGTATATTCATTGTCATTCAGCTGATCTGGGCCTGATTCCACTACTCTCTTCTGCAGTTCAATACTCCATTTAAACTTCACGTCACCAAAAGCTCTAAAAGGCATCAAGAGACCCAAGAGACGATCTTGTTTCACAAGACTTTTCTCTTCAGACTTTGGATGCTCCATTTTCACACGTTCCACTTCACGTTCATTTTGTGCATTGTGGTCATAGGACAAATTAACTGCAGACCAAGATCCATCTTCTTCCTGAACGCCAAGCATTGCTCTACTGTCACCTGTGTTTGCAATGTGCAAGTCAACACCATCCACATGGGCTACACAGGCAGTCGCGCCAGAAAATGCCACTCGCAGTACTAGGTAGTTGAGAAAAGAATTTGGATCTCCTACTTGAGCTTCCAAAGAAATATCATTATCAAGCCTCTTAAAGGCATTAATTAAAGCTTCTCTCACATCAGTAGTCTCTCCACTGTTGAGATCAATCAGCTCCTGCCAGTAAGTTCTTAGACTGTTGAAGTAAAGCTTGGAAGCCTCTTTGCTAAAATAATCATTGGGATGCTTGTGCCACTGTAAAATGGGCAACAGAGCTCTGCCACTCTCCACAGCATTTTCTATTTCAAGTAAAGTCTCATGAGGTAACAAAGAGACAGCAATGTAGTAAAACAGTCTTTCACTGACAGCTTGAGCACAAGCACAGCCTGCATGGCCATCAAACACACCCAGAAGCATCCCTCTTGTCTGTAAACAAGTGGCAGCACTCCTCCGGTCCTCTATTGGAGCATTAGCAGGCAACTGGTTGCTGTCGAAGCCAAGAACAGAACTTACATTTTTACCATCAAATTCTGGGACTTTGAAACTGTATTCATTTGCCTTCAGAATGCTGTTGACCTGTGGAGGGGTGAGGTAAAACCTCTGTGGCGTAGAAGCATAATCCCTTGTGTGAATGAAGTGATTAAAGTGCTCCTTTGGCCTGTAAAGTGCCGCAAATTTCTTCTGTGGTGCATATCTGAAGTGACTGTGAGCAAAATGAGATGACAAACAACACAGATGTTTATGGTGGCAGTAACACGCAGTACTGCCTATTCTGCTAATCTCACAGTTACGAATCAATGGGAACAGATGAGCTGGTGCTGGCATGGCATCAGACAACAATGGCAGCCTGGAGCTTCGGACTGGAATTGCTGAAAGACAAGAGAACAACTATGCTTAGTGGGACAGCTAAGAGATTTTTTTTTTCCCCAGAATTCTGTGTTAAGATGTTTACAGCTCCTAACCAAGTTGCTTATTACATGGAGTTCATGGCTTCAAAAGACTTGACAAAGAAAGGCACTGCAAGGTGCTTGTTTACAGACACTACATTGGGCTGTAACAAAGAAGCTATACCATACTTCAGCACAGGTATTTTAGCCCTAATACCCACTCAGATAGCAGGCAGGAAGTGAAAGCATCACCCAGACAGTCAATGAAGCTTCAAACAACTTAGCACAATGGTTAGCACGGAGCACTTTACAGAATTGCCACAGGACTTTTACAGATATTTGCTTTCCTGGTGATTTCACAGCTGACAGATGTGGCACACAAGAAAACTCTTTCTATAAGGCTGAAAAAGAGAAAGCATCTAACAGGACAACTCAAGAAACAACTCTGGGATGACATACAGTGAAGATGGTTTAGTCAGCAGAAGCAAGAAGTAGGTGACAGGGAACTGATACTTTTTATGCAATCAGAAGTCAGCGCCAGGTTTTGTTTCTTTCCTCCCCTTTCACATGTAAAACTTGAAACTTGTGTGACATATACAAAATAGCCACAGCAGTCTATGCAGCAATTTTCTAGCTTAAGATATAAGTACAAGAGGCAGAAAGAAAATACAGCTTTCCAACAGCTATTCCATCCCAGTGCATTTTAAGATTATAAAACACTTTTAAAAGCTACTCAATTGAAGGCCTGTATGTGAATTGTTTGCTCCCATGAGGAGAATAGAGTCATGCACAATACTCTAAAGCTAGTTCAGTGTTAAGATAAACCACTAGTATCTGAAAGAATATTCTACTGCTACTTGCCACATCTAAAAGCTTTCCTTGTTTTTCACTTCCCTGAGGCAAAAGTATGCTTTCTTGTCCCCATTTACATACCAAATCACAACATTAGTGAGAGTGCCTCTCAAAGGCCTTATTCACTATGCCTCATTATCAGGAAGTCTTTTACAATGTAATACTTGAGAGACAATTCCAGAGTGGAAATGGAGTTGAACTGTGCCTTGTGTGAAGCACACACATTTAAGGCAAATTCAATTTTCTCTTCTATGATCAAGTTTCATCACAAAAGCTTTTTCTCAGAAAAGACCATTAGAAGGCTTACTGCAGTCAAAAGTACTAATCTATCAGCACTGCTAGATGTCAAACGTTTTACTGAAGAAATGGATATTGCTGTGTTATGCAAGGTGCTTCAGTCATTAAATGGACTTTTTTTTTTAGCCAAGCAGGCCAAGTATTTCAGATGAGACTTAACCCCAATAAAATATGCAACAAGCCCCAATAGTCAGTCTAATGGATCATGCAATACAGGAAAAATCGCATTTTGCATCATCCCATTCCATTAGCTTTCCATAGCTTCAGCCATGATTCTGATGATCTGGGCCAGCTGAGAAGTGTCTGGAAACATATGAAGCTTCATCCCATTCTCCTTGTTTCGAGAAAGGGAAGCAAGTCATATTCTTCCCTCGAAGCTTGTTTGCTCTTTTTAAGTAAACCCGAGCAGAGCGCATTTCTGTTACATAACATATAAGTGCTGAAAGCAGAGTAGAATTCATGTTCCTGTCACACTGCTGACTCCCCAGTACTAACGAGTGACTGTTGTACATTGACAAAAACTCTCCTGAGTCTCCCACTGACAGCTTAAGACTGAAGTTTTCTGTTGTGCAGGTACCAGGAAGAGCTTGGGCTGTAGTCCAGACACCCAGGAGCAGTGAATTGGCTGAAGCTTCCAGATGCATACTGAATTTATGTTACCCATTTGCATCCCCAGTCCAGGCTTCACATGCACACAGCATGACAGCAGTAGACTGCAACTCCAAATATAGATTTTAAATTCTATTCACTGCCTTCTAATTATATGGGAGCTATTTTAGTAACAGTTATGTATATTTCTTCAGATGACATTTAAAAGCAGCAATTTTGCTTAAGGTTCTGGATGTGCCCAGCCTACAGCAGCACCTCAGCTTCAGCACTGGTCTCCCATTAGACTCCACCCAGATCAAGCTGTCCTGACTGTTCAGCATTTGTGTTCAGTGCTGACCCACAGTGGTGCCTCAACTGTTCTGACAGTTTTGTTGGTCCATGATGAAGCAAAAATACAAATGTATTGCTGCTGTAACGGTTCTGCAGTGCCACCAGAGGATATTTTTATGATTTTTAATCATTAGTTTATCAAATGAAATCCAAGAGGAACTAATAAGAAGTTGGCCTCACATTTTCCATGGCTCATATCATTTACAGTAGATCTATGCCAGCTTAAGATCAGTCCGTTTCACATACCAGCTTCAATAATTCCAAGTTGATTAAGTAAATGCCTCATTCTAAGTGGTCAAACTTGAACTGAAATTAAAGTCTCTCCCACTTACCCCACAACACAGCTGCCCCAAATATAACCAGACACTCCAGTGGCCCTTTAAATAATTAAGATCCCAAGATCATTATGGTTGATCAAAAGATGGCAGAGAAGAAAAAGAAGTAGAAATTTTACAGTTCAATCAAGATTTGTCAAGATATTAGAATCAATCCAGTGTAAATACCTCTCCAAGCCCACAGCAGGGTACAAATGCTATTTTTCAAGCTGTAAATATAATATGACCAATAATGAGTCAGATGGTCAACTTATGGGGTTTTGTAGTACTACTAAAAAAAAATATGTTCCACCTTTCTTTAATAAAGGCTCATTATGGCCATACTGTTAGGGCTAATTGACACTGCACAGACAGGTTCCTCCAAAACACTGCCAACGGCACCCATGGCTTCAGGTAAAAACACGCAGGTGCCTTTCCTACACCTGACAGACCTGAATGAGCCAGCTGGGGAGGACGGGGAGATGGGGAGGAGGAATGAGAAGCATTCAACACAAGCAGCACCGTTAATCCTTCCCTTCAGCCTCAGCCCTCAGACACAGCCCAGCCTAGCATCCCCTTCCCCGGGTCCCATCCGACCCCCAAGCCCGTCGCTCCACGAACGAAGATACATACCGATCCGCCTGGGCCCAGGACATACACACATTCTCCTGTCACAACATGAAGCCGCCAACATCCACAAAGCAGAAGCCCGGGGGGCGGGGGGAGAAGCAAGGCAGAGAGTTTGTTAGAGAAGACGTAGAGCTCCGGCACGGAGGTGGGACGGCAGACAGGAGGAGACATACACACACAGCCCTTCGGCGGGCGCACGGCGCCGCTGCTGCCGCTCGCCCAACGATGGGACCGAGCCAGCTCCGCAGGGGTCGCCCGACCCCGCCGCCCGCCCGGGCACCGAGCCCCGCCGGCCCCCCTCTCCCTTCCGGCAGGGCGAGGGGCAGGGCCTGGTCTCGCTGCGCGCCGCCGCGGCGGATACCGCTGCCCGCTCAGGCGCTGCGCGGCCCCGACATGGCCGCCCCTCCCCAGCCGCCCGCCCGCC